>WNWK01020204.1:0-36285 GCA_009830355.1 Cherax destructor | reverse complement strand
TGAGGAGAATCACATCAGAAGAGGACCAAGCAGGACTTCAAACAGACCTGGACAAGCTTGACATCTGGTCTAGCAACTGGCTTCTCGAATTCAATCCCACCAAATGCAAAGTCATGAAGATCGGAGAAGGGCAAAGAAGACCGCTGACAGAGTACAGGCTTGGCGGACAAAGGCTACAAACCTCGGCAAAGGAGAAAGACCTTGGGGTGAGTATAACGCCAAACACATCTCCGGAGGCACACATCAACCAGATAACTGGGGCAGCATATGGGCGACTGGCAAACCTAAGATTAGCGTTCCGTTACCTTAACAAGGAATCGTTCAAGACACTGTACACCGTGTACGTCAGGCCCATACTAGAATATGCAGCACCAGTCTGGAACCCACACCTGGTCAAGCACGTAAAGAAACTAGAGAAAGTGCAAAGGTTTGCGACAAGGTTAGTTCCACAACTCAGGGGTCTGTCCTATGAAGAAAGGTTGAGGGAAATAGGACTAACAACACTGGAGGAAAGAAGGGTCAGAGGAGACATGATAACGACATACAAAATACTGCAGGGAATCGACAAGGTAGACAGTGACAGGATGTTCCAGAGAGGGAACACAGAAACAAGGGGACACAACTGGAAGCTGAAGACTCAGATGAGTCAAAGGGATGTTAGGAAGCATTTCTTCAGCCACAGAGTAGTCAGGAAGTGGAATAGTCTAGAGAAAGACATAGTGGAGGCAGGAACCATACACAGTTTTAAGACGAGGTATGATAAAGCTCATGGAGCAGGGAGAGCAGATACCCAGTAGCGGGCAGTGCAGAGGCGGGGCCAGGAGCTGAGTCTCGACCCCTGCAACCACAATTAGGTGAGTACAATTAGGTGAGTACACACACACACACACAGGTGAGTACACCCCATCCATTCTGTGTCTTCTTCTATTTTCTTACTAGTTCTTGTTCTGGTTTATTTTCTCTTATCTCAATGAGGAAGTGGAATAGAATTCTTCCTCCGTAAGCCATGTGTGTCATAAGAGGCAACTTCAAAACGATGCTAAAAAACCACCTTCTCACCCAAAGCTAATTGCTCCATATCAACCATTCCCAGCAAAGTAGAATAATCACTTAACGTAAAACGTGACTTTAAAGTCAATGTAATGTATGAATGAATGAATGTAAAACCTGTTATGAATAATACTTGCTTAGCTAATTATTCCCACAACACTTACATTATAATGACCTCGTAAACTAACTGCAATGCAATTACAGTGGTACCTCGAGTTACGATATTTTTTCGTTCGAGAATGCTGTTCAAGTGCCATTACCAAACGAATTTATCCCCATAAAGAATAATGTAAAATAGACTAGTCCTTTTACACCCCCAAAAATATACTTACAAAAGCATTTAAAAAAATAAACTTACATAAAAGGGCGATTTTGGGGACCATCGTAACTCGAGGTACCACTGTAATTGTTTTAAATTGTTATCTCACTCAATTAGTTGCATTGCTGCAATAAATTGCTACAATTAATTGATATGTTCAACTTATATTCAAACTTTAAAACTTAGATATGCAACTTTACTTATTTTATAAATTATCAACCATAACTTTTTATTATTTTTTATTATTATTGCTTTAATTTGTTTAATCTGATTTAATTAATTTTATAATGAAGACAAAAGTACAAAACTATGTTCAAATTTCATAGCTTAAATACTCACCTTTACTCATTGTATACTATCTACAAAAATTCTTACAATTTAGTTTTAAGTTAATTTTAAGTCTGCCCAAAATGCCCTGCATACTAGGGGCTTTTGGCATGTACACCTCATGTAATCTCAATAACCAAATGTAATTCTTTGTATCATGCCTGTCTATCTTTTTCTGTCTGTCTCTGTCTATCTGACTCTGTCTATCTCTATCTGACTCTGTCTATCTCTATCTGACTCTGTCTATCTCTGTCTCACAGGTACACAAATACAATTATACATAGTGTAAATTTCCTAGGATAACCCAAAAAATCCAGACAAAGTGCTTGTAGAGATAATGTGTAAACATGACTGGCAAATATGTATTTACACTTGCTCAGGAACCAGACGTGTTGGTTCAGGAGTTGATCTCTCTGAGACGGGAGAGCTAGATGCTAGAGGGACAGACAGACAGATAGACAGAGAGCTTGACACACAGGCAGATAGATAGAGAGCTTGACAGAGAGCTTGACAGACAGACAGAGAGCTTGACAGACAGACAGAGAGCTTGACAGACAGACAGAGAGCTTGACAGACAGACAGAGAGCTTGACAGACAGACAGAGAGCTTGACAGACAGACAGAGAGCTTGACAGACAGATAGACAGAGTTTGACAGACAGATATGTTTGTGTAACAGTGAAAACAGAGGGGGATGCTCATCAAATGTCACCCCTTATCTTATCACTGCACCCTCGCGTACGCTCATCAAATGTCACCAATTATCTTATCTTATCACTGTCAGCAGTGGACTGACTTGTTTTACATGATGCTTCAAAGGAACTTATTATTCTTATTCTTATTATTATTTTCATTATTCTTATTCCTATTATTATTATTATTATTATTATTATTATTATTATTATTATTATTATTATCATTGTTATTATTATTATTATTATTATTATTATTATTATTATTATTATTATATACTCCCACATATTCAAAGCATTGCTGAGACCTATAAATACTTTGAATATATTCCTAGACAATAGTAAATGACCAAGGCAGGTGTAAATGTCCACCTGTCAGTGTGTTTGTGACAATGTGAGTACAATTTCAGTACCTAATATTAGTCTTAGAACAAAGAACTACTATAAATTGTAATTATCAGAACATAAAAAATATATAAAATAATATAAAAACGAGAAAAAAGGTATATCAGCAACACTTCTGCAAGCGGCAGGACTCGATGTTGCCGTCAGGTGAGCATTCAGTGCCAACTTCTCGGCCTCACATATCGGTAAGTACTGAGCCTAAAAAAAATTTTTTTTTATCCTATAACACTTAGAAAAATGTGCTCTTTATTTCTATATAAAAAAAAAGATTTTTTTTTTTTTTTTCAAAATATTCGGGGCACTGGCATAGTAAACGTACAGTGGTACCTCGAGTTACGATACTTTTTCGTTCGAGAATGCTGTTCAAGTGCCATTACCAAACGAATTTATCCCCATAAGGAATAATGTAAAATAGACTAGTCCTTTTACACCCCCAAAAATATACTTACAAAAGCATTTAAAAAAATAAATTTACATAAAAGGGCGATTTTGGGGACCATCGTAACTCGAGGTACCACTGTATATAGTATACGTTTGGACCGTTTACGGGTTAATGATAGTACAGTAGGTTATGTGTATTTTATGAATCATAGAATAAGCATGGAATATAGGTACAGTGGTACCTCTACTTACGAGCAAAATTCGTTCCAGACGGCTATTCAAGTGCCGATACCGAAGGAATTTTTTCCCATAAGAAATAATGTAAATTAGAATAATCCATTTCAGACCCCCAAAAATAAACTTACAAAAGCACCTACAAAAATACACTTACATAATTGTTCGAGTTGGGAGCTGCTTGTAATAGAGGTACCACTGTATTCTGGTAATTGACATTATTTTCTTTACCAGAATTTGACTTACAAATTAGAATGAATAAACAAAGTACATTGGATTGTGATCATATACACTACAGAGATTATTTATACCACAAGCCATAATCAAAGTAGGTTTGTGCTTTGAAATATTTCCTCTAACTACTTTCTTGCAGATTAACACCTGGAAATTTGAGGACTTAAAAAAACACATTAGGATATTGCAATGACTGTTACATGTTGCCTGTGTGACTCTGTTATTATATTAGTCTTACAAGTTATACTCTCTGTGTGACTCAGGTATCACCAGTTTGAGACATGTCTGACTGACTGGAAGGAGCTGTGGGTAGATGATGCATACTGGCATGTCCTCTTTGCGATTGTTCTTCTGGTCATCATGGTTCTCTGGCGACCTTCAAACAATAATCAAGTATGTTTTATTTCTTCATTAATTTCACCCAGAACCTTTCAAACAAAATGCTGGAAAGTTAATCTAAATTAAATTAAGAAAATGGGTTAATGTGAAAGGCAAGCATAAATTTAATTGTACGTATTTTATTCTGGCAAGACATCAGTGGTGCTGGAGATAATGTGCTGTATTTCCTTCTTTGGATATTTCTTACCCTGTGGAAAACGTTAAGGGTGTTTAACAATCTTTTTATATGCATATTATATTACATAGTAGTAGGTTGGTAGTCAGGAACCACCCAGGGAGGTACTACCGTCCTGCCAAGTGAGTGTAAAACGAAAGCCTGTATTTGTTTTACATGATGGTAGGATTGCTGGTGTCTTTTTTTCTGTCTCATAAACATGCAAGATTTCAGGTACGTCTTGCTACTTCTACTTACACTTAGGTCACGCTACACATACATGTACACATTTATGTATATACACTCATCTGAGTTTTCTTTGATTTTATCTTAATAGTTCTTGTTCTTATTGCTTTTCCTTTCATATCCATGGGGAAGTGGAATAAGAATCTTTCCTCCGTAAGCCATGCGTGTTGTAAAAGTCAACTAAAATGCCGGGAACAATGGGCTAGTAACCCCTTTTTCTGTATAGATTTACTAAAAAGAAAAGAAGAAAACTGTCAAAGTGGGATTTTTTAATGTGCGTGGATGTTATGCAAATGATAAGAAAGAGATGATTGTAGATGTTATGAATGAAAAGAAGCTGGATGTCCTGGCTTTAAGTGAGACAAAGGTGAAGGGGGTAGGAGAGTTTCAGTGGGGAAACCATTAATTGAGCTATGTGTAGAAAGAGGTTTGGTAATAAGTTATACATATTTTATGAAAAAGAGGATATATAAATATACAAGGTATGATATAGCACGTAAGGAAAGTAGTTTGTTGGATTATGTATTGGTGGATAAAAGGTTGATGGGTAGGCTTCAGGATGTACATGTTTATAGAAGGACAACAGATATATCGGTAGTAGGTTGGTAGACAGCAACCACCCAGGGAGGTACTACTGTCCTGCCAGGTGACTGTGAAACAGAAACCTGAAACTGTTTTACATGATGGTAGGATTGCTGGTGTCTTTTTTCTGTCTCATAAACACACTGGATAACAGGTATATCTAGCTACTTCTACTTACACTTTAGGTCACACTACACAAGCATGCACATGTATTAACATCCGGGGTCCCAGACTATTCAACATCTTACCAGAAGATATCCGAAACACGGCTGGAACCAGTGTAGAAGCCTTCAAGAGGAAACTGGACAAATATCTTCACCAGGTGCCAGATCAACCAGGCTGTGATGGATATGTGGGGCAGCGGGCCTCCAGCAGCAACAGCCTGGTTGACCAGGCAAGCACCAGACGAGCCTGGCCCATGGCCGGGCTCAGAGAGTAGATACTCTCGAAACTCTTCAAAGGTATATCAAAGGTATACACACATCTAGGTTTTTATTCTTTTTCTTGATAGCTCTTGTTCTTTTTATTTTCTCTATTGTCCATGGGGAAGTGGAAAAGAATCTTTCCTCCGTAAGCCATGCGTGTTGTATGAGGTGACTAAAATGCCGGGAGCAATGGGCTAGTAACCCCTTCTCCTGTACACATTTACTAAAAAAGAGAAGAAAAACTTTATAAAACTGGGTTGTTTGAATGTGCATGGATGTAGTGTGGATGATAAGAAAGAGATGATTGCTGATGTTATGAATGAAAAGAAGTTGGATGTCCTGGCCCTAAGCGAAACAAAGCTGAAGGGGGTAGGCGAGTTTCAGTGGGGAGAAATAAATGGGATTAAGTCAGGAGTATCTGAGAGAGTTAGAGCTAAGGAAGGGGTAGCAACAATGTTGAAGGATCAGTTATGGAAGGAGCAGAGGGAATATAAATGTGTAAATTCAAGGATTATGTGGATTAAAATAAGGGTCAGACGCGAAAAGTGGGTCATAATAAGCGTGTATGCACCTGGAGAAGAGAGGAGTGTAGAGGAGAGAGAGAGATTTTGTGAGATGTTAAGCGAATGTATAGGAACTTTTGAACCAAGTGAGAGAGTAATTGTGGTAGGGGACCTAAATGCTAAAGTAGGAGAAACATGTAGAGAGGGTGTGGTAGGTAAGTTTGGGGTGCCAGGTGTAAATGATAATGGGAGCCCTTTGATTGAACTTTGTATAGAAAGGGGTTTAGTTATAGGTAATACATATTTTAAGAAAAAGAGGATAAATAAGTATACAAGATATGATGTAGGGCGTAATGACAGTAGTTTGTTGGACTACGTATTGGTAGATAAAAGACTGTTGAGTAGACTTCAGGATGTACATGTTTATAGAGGGGCCACAGATATATCAGATCACTTTTTAGTTATAGCTACAGTGGGAGTAAAAGGTAGATGGGATACAAGGAAAATAGAAGCAGTAAGTAAGAGAGAGGTGAAGGTTTATAAACTAAAAGAGGAGGCAGTTAGGGTGAGATATAAACAACTATTGGAGGATAGATGGGCTAGTGAGAGTGTAGGCAATGGGGTCGAAGATGTATGGGGTAGATTTAAAAATGTAATGTTAAGAGTGTTCAGCAGAAGTTTGTGGTTACAGGCAAGTGGGTGCGGGAGGGAAGAAGAGCGATTGGTGGAATGATGATGTAAAGAGAGTAGTAAGGGAGAAAAAGTTAGCATATGAGAGGTTTTTACAAAGTAGAAGTGATGCAAGGAGGGAAGAGTATATGGAGAGAAAAAGAGAGGTTAAGAGAGTGGTGAAGCAATGTAAAAAGAGAGCAAATGAGAGAGTGGGTGAGATGTTATCAACAAATTTTGTTGAAAATAAGAAAAAGTTTTGGAGTGAGATTGATAAGTTGAGGAAGCCTAGGGAACAAATGGATTTGACAGTTAAAAATAGGAGAGGAGAGTTATTAAATGGAGAGTTAGAGGTATCGGGAAGATGGAGGGAATATTTTGAGGAGTTGTTAAATGTTGATGAAGACAGGGAAGCTGTGATTTCGTGTATAGGGCAAGGAGGAATAACATCTTGTAGGAGTGTGGAAGAGCCAGTTGTGAGTGTGGGGGAAGTTCGTGAGGCAGTGGGTAGAATGAAAGGTGGTAATGCAGCTGGGATTGATGGGATAAAGATAGAAATGTTAAAAGCAGGTGGGGATATAGTTTTGGAGAGGTTGGTGCTATTATTTAATAAATGTATGGAAGAGGGTAAGGTACCTAGGGATTGGCAGAGAGCATGTATTGTTCCTTTGTATAAAGGCAAAGGGGACAAAAGAGAGTGCAAAAATTATAGGGGAATAAGTCTGTTGAGTGTACCTGGTAAAGTGTATGGTAGACAGCAACCACCCAGGGAGGTACTACCGTCCTGCCAAGTGAGTGTAAAACGAAAGCCTGTAATTGTTTTACATGATGGTAGGATTGCTGGTGTCTTTTTTCTGTCTCATAAACATGCAAGATTTCAGGTACATCTTGCTACTTCTACTTACACTTAGGTCACACTACACATTCATGTACAAGCATATATATACACACCCCTTTGGGTTTTCTTCTATTTTCTTACTAGTTCTTGTAATAAATTTCCTCTTATCACCATGGGGAAGTGGAACAAAATTCTTCCTCCGTAAGCCATGCGTGTCGTAAGAGGCAACTAAAATGCTGGGAGCAAGGGGCTAGTAACCCCTTCTCCTGTATATATTACTAAATGTAAAAGGGTAAACTTTCGTTTTTCATTTTGGGCCACCCGCTTCGGTGGGAAACGGCCGACGTGTTGAAAGAAAGAAAGAAGAAGAGTAAGACAGAAAGCAGGATAGCAGATGAACAAGGGGGCTTTAGGAAAGGTAGGGGGTGTGTAGACCAAGTGTTTACAGTGAAACATATAGGTGAACAGTATTTGGATAAGGGTATAGAGGTTTTTGTGGCATTTATGGATTTGGAAAAGGTGTATGATAGGATGGATAGGGAGGCAATGTGGCAGATGTTGCAGGTGTATGGAATAGGAGGTAGGTTACTGAAAGCAGTGAAGAGTTTTTATGAGGATAGTGAGGCTCAGGTTAGAGTGTGTAGGAGGGAGGGGGACTATTTCCCAGTAAAAGTGGGCTTTAGACAAGGATGTGTGATGTCACCGTGGTTGTTCAATATATTTATAGATGGGGTTGTAAGAGAAGTGAATGTGAGGGTCTTGGCAAGAGGTGTGGGGTTAAAAGGTAAAGAATCAAATACAAAGTGGGAATTGTCACAGTTGCTTTTTGCTGATGACACTGTGCTTTTGGGAGATTCTGAAGAGAAGTTGCAGAGGTTGGTGGATGAATTTGGTAGGGTGTGTAAAAGAAGAAAATTAAAAGTGAATATAGGAAAGAGTAAGGTGATGAGGATAACAAAAAGATTAGGTGACAAAAGATTGGATATCAGATTGGAGGGAGAGAGTATGGAGGAGGTGAATGCATTCAGATACAGTGGTACCCCGACTTACGATATTAATCCGTCAGAGAGGGCATATTTTAAAGCGAAACAATCGTTAAACGAATCAATTTTCCCCATAAGAAATAATGGAAATAAATTTAATCCGTCCAAGACTTCCAAAAGTAGTTAAATAAAATATTTTTTAGAACTTTTGGACATTAAATAATAAATAATTGAATAAAGAATACATAAATACACATGCAAATATTGTACAATAACATGTCACTTACATTTATTGAAGAGTTGTTGATGTGTGGAGGACGGGAGGAGGGGAGAAGGTGGAGTAGTATGCTAGTGTTTGGAAGGGGAATCCCCTTCCATTAACACTGCAGGTGGTAAGTTCTTATCTGGGGTTACTTCCCTTTTTCTTTGAATGCCACTAGGACCAGCTTGAGAGTCACTAGACCTCTTTCTAACAACAAATTTGTCCAGGGAGCTCTGTGTCTGGCGATTCTTTAACACATCCCTGAAATGACACACCACTGTGTCATTGTACAGGTTGCCAGCACGGCCTGCAACAGCATGGTTAGGGTGATATTCATCCATAAATGCTTGCACCTTGCTCCACATTCCACAAATGTCCTTAATCCTTGAAGAAGGCACATTCTTCCATTTTTGTTCCACCTCCACCTCCTCCTCTGAACCATTGTCCTGACCTCTGCTCTCTTGTTCCAGTTGCTGTTGAAGCTCTTGCAGATCTTCAGTGGTTAGCTCTTCCTTGTGCTCCTCCACCAACTGTTCCACATCCTCACCACTCACCTCTAACCCCAAAGACTTGCCCAATTCCACAATTTCTTCCAAAACAGGCTCAGGCTCAGGCTCAGGGTTCTGAGGCTCAGCCCCAAAACCTTCAAAATCCCTCTCTAGGACACAGTCTGGCCACAATTTTCCCCAGGCAGAGTTCAAAGTCCTGGTAGTCACTCCCTCCCAAGCCTTACCTATAAGGTGTACACAATGCAGCATATGGAAATGTTTTTCCAAAATTCTCTTAGGGTTATGTTCATGTCTGTGGTCACATCAAAGCACTTTTGAAACATTGCTTTGGTATAGAGTTTTTAAAGTTGGAAATGACCTGCTGGTCCATGGGCTGGAGGAGAGGAGTGGTATTAGGGGCAAGAACTTCACTTTGATGAATTTAAACTCCTCCACAATTTTCTCTACCAAGTTTGGAGGATGACAAGGAGCATTGTCCATTATCAGGAGGCACTTAAGTGGCAAATTATTGTCCAATAGATATTTCTTCACACTGGGGCCAAACACTTCATTGAACCAATCTAAGAAAATGTCCTTTGTGACCCAAGCCTTTTGTTAGGCTTCCACATCACACACAAGTTAGACTTGCTGACACCGCATCTGCCAAACACTCGGGATTTTCAAAAGATACACCAGTAAAGGCTTCACTTTGCAATCACCACTGGCATTGGCACAAAGCATCAAAGTTAGCCTGTCTTTCATAGGCTTATGTCCTGGCTGTGCCTTTTCCTCCTGAGTAATGTAGGTCCTGTTGGGCATTTTCTTCCAAAACAGGCCTGTTTCATCACAATTAAACACTTGTTGGGGAGGAATTGTTCAGCCTCTAGGTACTCCTGGAATTCAGGAACATATTTTTCAGCCGCACTTTTGTCACAACTGGCTCCTCGCCATGCCTCACAACACTATGTATGCCACTTCGATTCTTAAATTTGTAAAACCAGCCTCTGCTGGCTTTAAATTCGCTCACTTCACTCGTTGCAGGCATTTTCTTAAGGAGATCATCATGCAACTGCCTTGCTTTTTCACATATTATTCCCTCCGAAACAGTATCTCCTGCTAACTGTTTCTCGTTGATCCACACCAACAACAACCTTTCCACATTTTCCAGCACTTGTGGTCTGTGTTTTGTGATCACAGATGCACCTTTTGCAACAACAGCTTCCTTGATTTTACTTGAATATTTCTTATCCACAATGGTAGCGATGGTAGAATAGGGTTTACCATACAGCCTGGCCAGCTCACTGATACGCACTCCACTTTCATATTTTTCTATTATCTCCTTCTTCACTTCTATCGTACATATATTTCTGTTCCTCTTTGCCACAGGCTTAGCACTAGGATCTTTCCTTGGACCCATGGTAGCTTATTTAGCAGTTGCAAGCACTAAAAACAGTGGAATAATGACAATATACTGGTATGAATGCGTGGGTGTGGGTGGGTGGTCGCTCTCGCTTGTAAACAATAGCACTGACGCTCCCTGGAGTGCGCGCTCAGCTGGGCGCCAAGCGGACAGGTCCGGTACGAATGTCGGTAAACGAAGCAAACATCGTAAGTCACAAACAAATTTCTTACGTTATAAATATCGGTTATCGAAAATAACGTAAGATGATAACATCGTAAGTCGGGGTTCCACTGTATTTGGGAGTGGACATGTCAGCAGATGGGTCTATGAAGGATGAGGTGAATCATAGAATTGATAAGGGGAAAAGGGTGAGTAGAGTACTTCGGAGTCTGTGGAGACAAAGAACTTTGTCCATGGAAGTAAAGAGGGGAATGTATGAGAGTATAGTTATACCAACACTCTTATATGGGTGTGAAGCATGGCATGGACCCCCGGAACTCTCTCCAGGTAAACTCCAGGTACATGTATATGAAATGAATTGCACAAAAAGTCATGACATCAGCCTGCTGGCATCATAACTCTCTTTGCAGACTGTATAGGAGGGCCCTGCTTAAAAGGTAGGCTATGTTCCAGGCTATCACCGTAAAACGAAAATTGTCGTAAAGTGAATTACCCTTTTTTTCATTTTTAAATGCATATAAATGCCTGATAACATGTTTACATTATCATATATTTAGTTAGCAATAGAACTAGGCATAAAAAAAAAAAAAGTAAAATGCATATTGAGTACACTCACTAGTTACCTGAAAATATTTGTAGTCTTAGTGTAGGAACTCGGGTGTAATGGGTGTGGTAGCCCGCTCAGCTACCACACTTCATAATTATGTTAGTTTGTTTTATTATGATTGTATATACAGTGGACCCCCGGTGTTCGTGATGCTTCAAACTTGAACAATTATGTAAGTGTATTTTTGTAAGTGCTTTTGTAAGTGTATTTTTGGGGGTCTAAAAGGACTAGTCTAATTTACATTATTCCTTATGGGAATAAATTCGTTTGGTAATGGCACTTGAACAGCATTCTGGAACGAAAAAAATCACGAAAACCGGGGATCCACTGTGTTTTGTTTACGTGAAATGTAGTGTTTCTTATATACATAATTTGGAAAAATTGTCATAGATGGATTATTATTGTATTATTATTATTATTATTATTATTATTATTATTATTATTATTCTTTCAACAAACTGGTCATATCCCACTGAAGCAGAGTGTCCCAAAAAGAAAAAAAAAGTTTCTCTTTGTAACTTCTGCAGTGTATACAGGAGAAGGGGTTACTAGCCCCTTGCTCCCGGCATTTTAGTCGCCTCTTATGACACGCATGGAAATAAGAAAATAAACAAGAACAACAACAACTAACAAGTAAATACAGTGGTACCCCGACTTACGATGGTCCCCAAACACACCCTTTTATGTAAGTTGATTTTTTTAAATGCTTTTGTAAGTGTAATTTTGGGGGTCTAAAAGGACTAGTCTATTTTACATCATTTCTTATGGAGATAAATTCGTTTGGTAATGGCACTTGAACAGCATTCTGGAATGAAAAAATATCGTAAGTCGGGGTACCACTGTATAGAAGAAAACTCAAAGGGGTGTGTATATACAGTGGACCCCCGGATTACGTCATTTTTTCGTTCAATCAAAACTAAATACTCATAATATAAGTTAATGTCAAAAATGCTCAATGTTATTTTCCTTAAGATAATCTCAATTCCATATTACCATTTGAGAATCTAAACACCTGTAACAATCTAATATCATCATATAATAATTTAAACAGTAAAATTTCATCATATTGTAATCTTGAAAACAATTTATAACTAGAATAAACTCAATAAATTTCTCTAATATTAAGTACATAGTTTTAAGTTACTAGATTAAGCTGCCCCTAATGCCATGGCATGTCAGTGGCTCTCCTTGCACGCAATTCACATTGTAACTACCAATACCTATGTAATCTGCAATCTGCAAAGAAATAAAATTTACTTTACTTTACTTTACTTCAAGAATGCTGTTCAAGTGCCATTACCGAACGAATTTATTCCCATAAGGAATAATGTAAATTAGATTAGTCCTTTTAGACCCTCAAAAATACACTTACAAAAGCACTTACAAAAATAAACTTACATAAAAGGGCGAGTTTGGAGACTATCGTAAACCGGGGGCCCACTGTATATGCTTGTGCATGCATGTGTAGTGTGACCTAAGTGTAAGTAGAAGTAGCAAGACATACCTGAAATCTTGCATATTTATGAGACAGAAAAAAGACACCAGCACTCCTACTGTCATGTTAAACAATTACAGTGGTACCCCGACTTACGATGGTCCCCAAACACACCCTTTTATGTAAGTTTATTTTTTTAAATGCTTTTGTAAGTGTAATTTTGGGGGTCTAAAAGGACTAGTCTATTTTACATCATTTCTTATGGAGATAAATTCGTTTGGTAATGGCACTTGAACAGCATTCTGGAATGAAAAAATATCGTAAGTCGGGGTACCACTGTACAGGCTTTCGTTTTACACTCACTTGGCAGGACGGTAATACCTCGCTGGGCAGTTTCTGTCTACCAACCTACTACCTAGGATTATTATTATTATTATTATTATTATTATTATTACAGTAGTCCCTTTGGTTTTCGTGTTTAACCCTTTGGGGGTCGCCAGGCCCTCTCCGAAACTCGTTCTCAGGGTCGCAAATTTTTCGGAAAAAAAAAATTCTTATGAAATGATAGATGATCTTTTTCCGATCACAACAACACCAAAATTATGAAATTTGATCGAAAACTAACGGAATTATGCTTTCGCGAAGTTAGCGGTATCGATGACATTTATGCATCGGCAATTTTGCCCACTTTGAACCCTATTTTCGGCAAATTCCAATGTTTCAGTCTACTAAAATTATAGCTATTTTGCTAGAATTCCATTTGTTCTATCAATTGAGTACAAGAAACAGCCAATTTACCGATTTTAACTACCCAATAAGGTGGTCAGAAATTTGCAATTTGGCCAATTTCACACAAATTTCAAAAGATGCCAATTTAAAAATAGGGTCCAGAATAAATGAGACAGACATTCCTGGCACTCAAATAACATTTTGTCTGTTCATTAGTCACGTCTCCAGACCCCTTTTACATTACTTTTGCTTTCCATTTTGAATTTTTATTCTCACAAAAAATAAAAGATTTACTGTTATGTATACAACTGCATCATTGTAAAAATGGTATAAATAATATCAGCGCACTTGTGCAAGAATATTAGATTACCCAGTTTATGTGTATTGGACGCATGGCATGATTTGTTTACTCTTGAACATAGGCAAAAATCGAACATTTTCGCTAATTTGCGCTCAGTTTAAAAAAACTTGTCATCGTGAAACCAGTCAAAATTATCTCTATTTCTGTAATATATCATCCATTCTATCAAATGAGACTAAGAAAACAAGAATACAAGCATAAATACCATACGAAAATAGACTGCAAAGTCGCTGTTTTAAACCAAAAACACAGTCAGTTTTTTTTTTTTCCTCATTATGTACTGTAGTGTGCAGGATTTTTTTTATACTGCGCACACTGACCGCACAGACCCATTCTCTCACATCTAGGCCTAACAGCCTGTTTCTGCTTGATTTGAGGGCGCTAGAATTTAGGCGTACTAGTATGACCAAAACCCTGGTGCGTAAGCCGTACTAGTACGGCCGAAACCTCGAAAGGGTTAATCCGTTCCAGAGGGATCGACTAAAACCAAAATCCACGAAAACTAAAACCATTTTCCCCATAAGAAATAATGTAAATTCAATCTTAATTAAAACTTCAAAACTACAGTGGTCCCTCGGTTTTTGTGCATCTCCAAACTCGAACATTTATGTAAGTGTATTTTCGTAAGTGCTGTTGCAAGTGTATTTTTGGGGGTCTGAAATAGACTAACCTACGTGACATTATTTCTTAAGGTAGTAAATTCGTTCGGTAATGGCACTTGAGCAGCATTCTGGAACGAATTTTTGGCGAAAACCGAGGGACCAGTGTAGATGCCCAAAGTTCACACATTAATTAATACTACATCATAGTATAAATACCTGCCCAAAACAATACTGCCTTACACCCAACTGTAGCATTCTCATACTGTAAACTACTTTCAATAACACACAATGTTTTAATCTCATAATATAATTTAAATATTTACTATTGATATAAACATTCTACAAAATATTTTCAACTTGTCCCAATGTAATATCCCCAGATTGTAATTTGAATAAACTTACTGCTATAAATAAAAACAGATGTACAACTTAAACAAACTATGATCAATTTCTCTAGTATTAAGTAGTCTGTAAGACCGAATCATGGGCCTTAACCTTAACCCGTTAACTATCTAAATGTAAATCTATTTTCTCTCGCCCAGCGCTCCAAATATTTTGAAAAAAAAAAAATCTTTTTTTTTTTTTAAATTAAAGAGGGCAATTTTCTGTGTAATAAAACAAAACAAAAATTTTGGGTCTGCCCATAATGTCATGGCATGATAGTGGCTCACTTTGCACTGCAACTCATTATTGTAATTACATAACCTCAATGTAATCTTGCAAGGAAATAAAATTTGTTTATTTTGTTTGTTTGTTAGTTTCTAGCACATCAGTAGTTTCTTAACAGCCTGTTGATTAAGACTAATACCCTTTTCATATCAAGTGATTGAGCTTTGAATTCCTTTCTCCCAGCGCTTCGCATTTACACCATTATTAGATGATGGTTCAGATGCTGATGATGAGGAAGAGTCTGAAAAGTTGATGGCAGATGTTTCAGATACAATGAAGCTAAGGAACACACGCACTTCTACGTCATCATCTCCACGAGAATCACGTTCAGTGGTAAGCTCAGCTATGATTGTTGTAAATTACATCACTATTTTATTTTATTTTATTTTATTATGAATGTGAAAGGGAAGGATCATGGTTGTCTGTGTACAAGAGTGCTCACTTAGTTTTGAAAATTCATGGGTGCTGTTTGCATAAAATTTTTATGAAAAACTTTCTTTCAACGCACCTGCCATATCCCACCGAGGCAGGGTGACCCAAAAGGAAAAACAAAAGTTTCTCCTTTTAAATTTAGCAATACATACAGGAGAAGGGGTTACTAGCCCCTTGCTCCCATCATTTTAGTCTCTTCTTACGACACACATGGCTTACGGAGGAAGAATTCTGTCCCACTTTATGAAAAACTATATACAGTGGACCCCCGAGTTACGAGAAGGCTGCTCAAGTGCCATTACCGAACAAATTTTCTCCCTTAACCCTTTGGGGGTCGGTGCCGTACTAGTACGTTTTACGAGCAGGGGTTGGTGCCGTACTAGTACGCCCAAATTCTAGCGGCCTCAATTTAAGCAGAAAACGTCTGGTAGGCATACATATGAAAGAATGGGTCTGTGTGGTCAGTGTGCGCAGTATAAAAAAAATCCTGCAGTACACACTGCATAATGAGAGAAAAAAAACTCTGACCGTTTTTTTCTATTAAAACAGCGACTTTGCAGTCGATTTTCGTATGGTATTTATTGATGTATTCTCGTTTTCTTGGTCTCATTTGATAGAAAGGAAGATATATTACAGAAATAGAGATGATTTTGATTGGTATGACAATGACAAGTACCTTGAAATTGAGCTCAAAGTAGCGAAAATGTTCGATTTTTGACGATGTTCAAGAGTAAACAAATCACACCATGCCTCCAATACACATCAACTGGCGAGTCTTATGTTCATGCACAAGTGCTCTGATATTTTTTATACCATTTTTACAATGATGCAGTTGTATACATAACAGTAAATCTTCTATTTTTTGTGAGAATAAAAATTCAAAATGAAAAGCAAAAGTAATGGAACAGGGGCCTGGAGACGTGACTAATGAACAGAGAACATGTTATTTTAGTGCCAGGAATGTCTGCCTTGTTTACTCTGGACCCTATTTTGAAATTGGCATCGTTTGAAATTTGTGTGAAATTGGAAAATTGCCATTTTCTGACCACTATTTTGGGTAGATGAAATTGGTAAATAGGCGGTTTCTTGTACTCAATCGATAGAAGAAATGGAGTTCTAGCGAAATAGCTATAATTTTAGGAGACTGAAACATTGGAATTTGTCGAAAATAGGGCTCAAAGTGGGCAAAATCGCCGATGCGTAAGTGTCATGGCTACCGCTAACTTCGCGAAAGCATAATTCCGTTAGTTTTCGATCAAATTTCATAATTTTGGTGGCGTTATGATCGGAAAAAGATTCTCTATCATTTCATAAGAAAAATTAATTTTTTTTTTTTCCAAAAATTTTTCGACCCCAGGAACACTTTCCTGAGAAGGCTTGTCGACCCCTAAAGGGTTAAGGAATAATGTCAAGTAGGTTAGTCCATTTCAGACCCCCAAAAATACACTTACAAAAGCACTTACAATATTGCACTTACATAATTGTACGATTTCCGAGGTGCTCGTAACTCGGTGGTCCACTGTACTACAAAAGACCAAATCATGGGCCTTAACCTTAACCCGTTAACTGTCCAAATGTAAATCTATGTTCTCTTGCCCAGCACTCCAAATATTTTGAAAGATAAAATAATTTTTTTTTTAAATTAAAGAGGGCAATTTTCTGTGTAATAAAACAAAAAAAAATTTAGGGTCAGTACTTACCGAGATATAAGACCACGAAGTTGGCGTTGGATGCACACCTGATGGCAACATGGAGTCCTGCTGCTTGCAGAAGTGTTGCCGATATACCTTTTTTTCCTTTTTTTTTTTTTTTATTTATATAATTTTTATGTTCTGATAATTACAATTTGTTTTAGGTAGTAGGTTGGTAGACAGCAACCACCCAGGGAGGTACTACCGTCCTGCCAAGTGAGTGTAAAACGAAAGCCTGTAATTGTTTTACATGATGGTAGGATTGCTGGTGTCTTTTTTCTGTCTCATAAACATGCAAGATTTCAGGTACATCTTGCTACTTCTACTTACACTTAGGTCACACTACACATTTATGTACAAGCATATATATACACACCCCTTTGTGTTTTCTTCTATTTTCTTACTAGTTCTTGTTCTTATTTCCTATTATCACCATGGGGAAGTGGAACAGAATTCTTCCTCCGTAAGCCATGCGTGTCGTAAGAGGCGACTAAAATGCCTGGAGCAAGGGGCTAGTAACCCCTTCTCCTGTATATATTACTAAATGTAAAAGGGGAAACTTTCGTTTTTCATTTTGGGCCACCCCGCTTCGGTGGGAAACGGCCGACATGTTGAAAGAAGAAAGAAGAATTACAATTTGTAGTAATTCTTGTGATTTCATAGCCAATGTTTGTTCGGACACTAATATTAGGTAGTACTGAAATAGTACTCAAATACAGTAGACCCCTGGATTACGTTGGCGTCGGATTACGTTAAATTTGGAATAAGTTACCTTTTTCCGTAAAAATATTGGTTCGGTATAAGTTGATCCGCTCGGAATACGTCATTCATCCTGGACACTTCATCCAGAGTCAGTGTGCCATTGTTTACCAGCGAGTGACAGCCACCCACGCACTCATACCATACATTTTGTCATTATTCCATTGTTTTTAGTGCTTGCAACTGCTAAATAAGCCACCATGGGCCCCAAGAAAGCTCCTAGTGCAAGCCCTTTGGTAAAGGGCTGAGAGGGGAGAATGTCTTCTTAAGTGATTCAGTGATTCTACGATATGTTATGATACTAAAACAGCAGGAGTTGATAAAGGCTATAGTGCCAGCCAGCGATAAAGTGTAGCATTAACAGTGTAGCAAGTAAGTTAAGCCATTAATCTATAGAAAAATGATTACACAAAACTTAACTCCTCCAATGTTGTTGGAGTTATATAGGGCGACTGACAACACTGCTGTGTCTGGTGGCCATCTTTATTTAAGGCTTATCTTTCAGTGGCCTTCATACACCCAACAACACCAGTCCTCACATTCGTAATGACATTTTATTCATTCTAAAGTATATGTCATGTTTCTATGTTATGTATTAATATTGTTTATTAGTATGTCATATTAGATGAATTGTGATAGATAAATAAGCCATAGAGTTTATATTAGTGTCATTTTGAAGGACTATCTTGTCCTGTCCACAAACACACACCCCTGTCGCCGGCACAATTCCAAACATTCGCCAGAAACAGAGCTCTCTGGAACACTTTTTTGAGCAACAGGGGTCCAGTGACTCTCAAGCTGGTCCTAGTGGCATTAAAAAACAAAGAAGGGAAGTAACCCAGGAAAAGGACTTAGTACCTGAAGTCTTAATGGAAGGGGATTCCCCTTCCAAACACTAGCAACTACAACTTCCTCTCCCCTCCTTCCATCTTCCACACATCAACAACTCTTCAATAAAAGTAAGTGTCAGGTTATTACTGTTTTATGTACTTTATATCTCATTCTTTTCTGTGTAATTTAATGTGGAAACAATATTTATTTTAATACTTTTGGGTGTCTGAAACGGATTAATTGAATTTCCATTATTTCTTATGGGTAAAATAGATTCGTATTAAGTTATATTTGGTTTAAGTTAAACCCTCTGGAATGGATTAATCACATAATCTGGGGTCCACTGTAGTCACAAACACACTGACAGGTGAACATTTTCACCTGCCTTGGTCACCTACTATAGTATAGAAATATATATGTACAAAGTATTTATAGGTCACTGCAATGTTTTAGACACTGGAGTGTATATGAAACTCCTTGAAGCACTCCACTGCTGCACTGTTAGCAGTGGAGTGACACTTAATGATCGTGCACTGCCTTGGCTTTGTATTAAGTTATATTCGGTTTAAGTTAAGCCCTCTGGAATTGATTAATCACATAATCCGGGGGTCCACTGTAGTCACAAACACACTGAGGGGTGAACATTTTCACCTGCCTTAGTCACCTACTATAGTCTAGAAATATATATGTACAAAGTATTTATAGGTCCCTGCAATGTTTTAGACACTGGAGTGTATATGAAACTCCTTGAAGCACTCCACTGCTGCACTGTTAGCAGTGGAGTGACACTTGATGATCTTGCACTGCCTTGGCTTTGTTTGTTTTCACTGTTACATATAAACATGTCTATCTGTTTGTCTGTCTATCTGTCTCTTTATCTCTGTCTCTGCTTATCTGTATTTCTGTGTCTTCCTGTCTCTCTGTCTGCTTCTCTCTCTGTCTGTCTCAGAGAGATGCTCATGAACCAACAGGTATTACACACAATACAGAGTCGTCACGTCTGATTCCTGAACAAGTGAAAATGCGTGTTACTTGCTAGTCATGCTTATTATGCCTTATATCTACAAGCACTGTATAGCACTTTGTTTGGATTTTTTGGGTTATCCTACATAATTTACACTGTATAATAACTATTTATGTGTATCTGTGAGATAGAGACAGAGACAGGCAGAGATAGATACAGACGGAAATAGAGACAGCCACAGACAATCAGCTAAAGCCGCCAGCCGGCCACCCAGCCAGCCGGCCAGCTAGCCATCCGGCCTACCAAACACATATTACACATGTTCCAGAATTGTTTCTCTTTACTTAGGGCATAGGTTATAGGACATTCTGGCAGGATGACACTACCAGTAGTATCAAAATTGAATGGATGTTGCATAAATGTTGCACATTTTGTGCACCTTAAAATCTGCCACCTGCTGATAATTTTGACCTTAGTACAACTCTTTGGGTCTTCTATAATCTCTTCATATTTTTAAAAAAATCTAAGGACATGAGGGTCCACACAGTTTATCATGGTTTGCTACTCAGGTAATTACTATGTCCGATGTACTAGTACTCCTGACTAACATAAGTAAACAGTGAAATCAAGAGCTGTTGTTTCACCACCAGCTTCTCTACCAGCAGACAAGGTATGGAAGTGGTATAAAATGACTTATTCATTTTGAATTTATTACAGTTTCATGATACAGTGGACCCCCGAGTTTTGGTTACCTCAAAACTCGAACAATTATGTAAGTGTATTATTGTAAGTGCTTTTGTAAGTGTATTTTTGGGGGTCTGAAATGGACTAACCTACTTTACATTATTCCTTAAGGGAGCAAATTCATTCGGTAATGGCACTTGAGCAGCCTTCTGGAACGAATTATGACCGAAACTCGGGGGTCCACTGTACTAACAGTAGAATTCAGCCACAAAGCACACTAAGTAGATTTAACCCAGGATAACCCAATAAAGTTAAACACTGTGACTTTATTTCCATGTTTCGATGAGTGTTACACCTTGAACAATTGTAATATAGGATTTTGTTGTAAATGTGTACAGTGGAACCGTGGTTGTCGAATTTAATTTGGTTCAGATGTCAATTCAACAACCAAAATGGATGACAACCAAAGCAATTTTTCCCATAAAGAATAATGTAAATAGAATTAATCCATTCCAGACCCCAAGTAACAATATAATAATTTATTAACCCTTAAACTGTCCACACGTAGATATACGTTCACTCGCGAAAGTGACCGAACGTATATCTACGTTTTATTTTACATTCGTTCAAATTTAACGCGATAGGCCTGAGTCGCCTAGACATGAGAGAATGGGCCTTCGCCCTCAGTGTGCGCAGTATGAAAAAAATCGGGGACGCCAGGGTACCACATGGTAGCCCCAGTTAGTTTCAGCTCCATCTTGGGTCAACATCATGGCACACCCCCGTGATTCACTCACGCCTCGTCGTATTAACACTCTACTATTCTCGGAAAGTGATAGAGAACGCGAGCTTAGTGGATTTGACAGTGATATAGCCACTAATAATCAAGGAATTAGTGAAACTATTGATGACAACCCAGATGACCCTCAGCCCATCACCTCTGGGGTGGCCAGTGTGGACAGTGTGGCCATACCAGACCCTCAGCCCAGCACATCTGGTGTGGCCAGTGTGGCCACAGACCCTCAGCCCAGCACCTCTGGGGTTGCTAGTGTTACTACCCAAAGGCAGCTCCGCAAGAGGAAATTATCATTTTCCATGTGTTATGATAGTGACAATAGTGAAGGTGATATAAGTGACGATGATGAAATCGATTTTATGCCCATAGACGATTCGTCGAGTGACAGTGATTATCATTATTCCCCAGTGAAACGTACTTATGGGCGTCATTACCTACATTCAGGCAGTGTGCCATATGCAGTCAGAGGCAAGGGTCGTGGCAGTTCACGATCCAAAACCATAATTTTTTTACCATGTAGTCTACTATTAAATAGTCCTAAGAATGCCCGCCATGCACAGCATGTTAGTGGCTTTAGGCATGTACATCTCATTTATACCTATGTATCATGTCTACCTATGTATCATTGTACCATGTCTGATAGTGAAAGTGATAATGAAGGAGAGTATGCTGGGATGGAGGAAGAGGTGGTGGGTGGCATGGTGCCTGGACCTCGTGGCGCGGTGTGTGGACAGACAAAGGACCACGAGGCACCCTCTCAATCATGTGCTGGCCCCACTCCCGTCCCTCCTGCTCCCCCACGTCCCATGCCACAGGTCCACCCTGCACCATCTGATCGTGAATGGAAGTGGACTGAACATACACCATTCATGCCACATCCTTTCAATTTTGATGGCAGTGGAAGTGGCATCATGCCACACTGTCCCATCACAAATGAGTCTACAGAGTTAGACTATTTTCAACTATACTTTGATGAGCCAATAATGAACCTGATTGTTACTCAGACCTATGTATCATTGTACCATGTCTGATAGTGAAAGTGATAATGAAGGAGAGTATGCTGGGATGGAGGAAGAGGTGGTGGGTGGCATGGTGCCTGGACCTCGTGGCGCGGTGTGTGGACAGACAAAGGACCACGAGGCACCCTCTCAATCATGTGCTGGCCCCACTCCCGTCCCTCCTGCTCCCCCACGTCCCATGCCACAGGTCCACCCTGCACCATCTGATCGTGAATGGAAGTGGACTGAACATACACCATTCATGCCACATCCTTTCAATTTTGATGGCAGTGGAAGTGGCATCATGCCACACTGTCCCATCACAAATGAGTCTACAGAGTTAGACTATTTTCAACTATACTTTGATGAGCCAATAATGAACCTGATTGTTACTCAGACCAACCTTTACTACCAGTATACAATGAACCATGCAGATTTTTCAGAATCGTCACGGCTGCGCAGGTGGAAAGATACAACTGTGGCTGAAATGTATTTATTCCTTGGCACTGTCATGCTTATGCCACACACATATAAGAACAATATAGCAAACTACTGGTCCACAGACCACTTCATTAGCACTCCAGTCTTCCGTGACCTCCTTCCCTGCAACAGATTCCTTCTGTTGCTGAGAATGTTGCACTTCTCAGATAGGAATACACCAAACCGAAATGACCTCCTCTACAAAATCCGGGAATTGTTTATGTATCTCAAGCAAAATTCAGTGCCTACTTTTATCCATTCAAGAACATTGTTGTTGACGAGTCCTTGATTCTGTTCAAGGGACGACTGTCATTCAAACAATATATACCAAGCAAACGTAATCGCTTTGGTATAAAACTGTTTGTTATGTGTGACTGTGAGACTGGTCTTGTGTTGGATGTCATTATCTACACAGGTAAAAATATACTTGATGATACCAGGCGCATGTTGGGTATTTCTGGTGATGTTGTTCGCAAGATGATGCAGCCATACCTTGGCAAGGGCCATACATTGTTCACAGACAACTGGTACACAAGCCCTATGCTTGCTGATTTCCTACGTGTGAACAATACTGATATATGTGGAACAGTGAGAAGAAATAGAAAACACATGCTAAAGTTCACTGGAGGAAGTGTAGTGCAGGCGTTTCATGCCAATGACATCATGGCACTGTCATGGCATGACAAAAGGGACGTGACATTGCTGTCAACCATCCACAGAAACAAGATGGTACAAAGAGACAGACTGAGCAAGCTCAACACTCAACCTATTGAAAAGCCAGCTGTTGTCATCGACTATACAAACAATATGCGACTAGTCGACAAGTGTGACATGATGATAGGCTTTGTTGACTGTGTGCGCTAGGAGTCGCAAGTGGTATATAAAAGTGTTTTTCCACCTTGTTGACATTGCAATGCTCAATGCCTTCAACATGTATGAAATAAAGACTGGGAAGCGACAACGATATGCAGAATTCACCCTAAATGTCATCAAGCAGATAGGGAGAAAGTATGGTACCACACCTATACCTGCCACTCCACAGTGACCTGTCACCCCACAACAGCGACCTGTCACTCCACAACAGCGACCTGTCACTCCACAACCAGAGGGGGAAGTGCCCAACCGAATAATCCCTAACTGTCACTGCCTGATACCATTACCATCTACTCCAAAGAAGAAGTACTCTCAGAAAAAGTGTGTTGTGTGTGCTTACAGTACACAGCGACCCCAAGTGCGAAAAGACACACGATTCATGTGTCAGCAATGTGGAGTGGCACTCTGTATGAATCCATGCTTCTTCGAGTATCATACAGTGGTGGACTTCTAGAAACATAAATAGGACCTGTAAATACCTTGTATATATATGTAAACAATAGTAAGTGATTGAACCAGGTGTACAAATTTATTTATCAGTGTGAACATGTGTGTTTGTGACAGTATGATTACTAATTCAGTAACAAACATTTGTGTCTAAACAAGAATTGGCAATGAAATGAATAGATCTTTATCAAAACATTATTATCATAGCATGAAAACAACAGAAAATGGAAAAAAAATGGAAAAAAACGATAAATGTTTCTTGTTTCTGCAAGCGGCAGTGCTCCATGTTGCCGACACCACATCATTTAGCACCAACTTCACGGGCTTATATCTCGGTAAGTACTGGCCCTAAATTTTTTTTTTTAGCCTATCCTATTTATAAAAATGTGCTCTTCATTTTTAGAAAAAAAAAACGATTTTTTTTTTTTTCAAAATTTTCGGTCACTTTCGCGAGTGAACGTATAGCTACATGTGGAAAGTTTAAGGGTTAAAAATGTACTAACTATTACAAACAACTGTAAAAATTAATACTAAAAAAAACTAACTGAAATACTGTGCAGTAAATGAAAATTTAACTGCCTCTTACCTGTCAGAGGAGAGCTACTGGCATACTGGAAGCAGGAGGTGGAGGAAAGGAGGGTATATGTTACTGCTTGGAAGGAGAGTCACCTCTTAATATGTCAGGCAACTGTCCTTCGGGTATTGTTTCTCTTCTTTGTCTCATTTCACCACTAGCACCTTGTTCTGGCTTACTGGTTCTGTGTCTCACTAAAAACCTGTCCAATGAGGTTTGTTTCAGGCTTTGTTTTATCACTTGTTTAAATTGAGACATTACACTGTCATTGTACCTGTTAGAGAAATGGATGGCCACTGCTTTGTCTGGATGGTATTTTTCAGCAAACTCCTGCACTTCAAGCCATTTAGCACAAATTTTCTTGACAAGTGCTATAGGCACATCATCCCTTCCCTCCTCTTCCTCTCATGACAGCTCCTCTGCTGCAATCTGTTGCTGCTCCTTCTGAAGGTCTACAAGTTCTTCTGTGGTGAGTTCAGGTCTATGCTCCTCCACTTCATCTTCGGTCGCCTCTAGGCCCAAGGTATTTCCCAGGGACACAATATCCTCTACCGGCTCAGGCTCATCTTCAAAGCCTTCAAAATTCCCTGGCTGCCACAAAGTCAAGTCACAATTTCTTCCATGCTGACTGTATGGTCCTGGAAGACACATTTCCCCAGGCTTTGTGTATAAGCCTCAAGCAGGTGAGGATATTGAAATGGTCCTTCCAGAATTCCCTGAGGGTTAAATTTGTTTCTGAAGTGATTTCAAGGAATCTTTCAAAAAGTGCTTTGGTGTAGAGTTTCTTGAAGTTAGAAATGATCTGCTGGTCCATGGGCTGGATGAGAGGAGTGGTGTTAGGAGGCAAGAACTTCACAGTTATAAAACTGAACTCCTCCAGCAACCCCTTTTCCAAGCTTAGAAGGTGAGCAGGAACATTATCCATAAGTAAAAGGGCCCTGAGTGACAGTTGTTTTTTAATGAGGTACTTTTTGACAGTGGAAGCAAAGACCTCATGAACCCACTCAATAAAAAAATTGTCTTGTTACCCAAGCTTTCGTGATGGCCCTCCACATTACAATGAATTTGTTTTTCATAACATTGTTCCTCTTAAAAACTCATGGATTTTCAGAATGATAAACAAGTAAAGGCTTCAGTTTCAAGTCAGTCAACAACCAAGAGAACGTATGAAAACCAGGACATTTTTTTCTTGAATTCCTCATTTGAAAATCGATTTGTTCTACAAGTAATACAGTCAACAAACGAGGTTCCACTGTATATATTTTACAGTTGTCTGGAAGGCCCACAGGTGTTATGGACACACAGAATATTTATATAACACAAGATGTTCACTCTAACCTAATTCTTCTTTCTTCTTTCAACAACCCGGCCATATCCCACTGAGGCAGGGTGGCCCAAAAAGAAAAACGAAAGTTTCTCTTTTTAAATTTAGTAATTTATACAGGAAAAGGGGTTACTAGCCCCTTGCTCCCGGTATTTTAGTCGCCTCTTACAACACACATGGCTTACGGAGGAAGAATTCTGTTCCACTTCCCCATGGAGTCAAACCAAACTACAGTGGTACCTCGGTATACATCCTTAATTTGTTCCAGGACCTTGGACTTATACCAAACAGGACGTATATCAAACAGGACGTATATCAAACAGGACGTATACCAAACGAATTTTCCCATAAGAAATATAGGGAAAACAATGTCTACTAGGATAGAGCTGAGAAGGGAGGAGGAGGAGGAAATGTTATTGTTTGGAAGGAGAGTCCCCTTCTCTTTTCTGTCTCTGTTCCCTATTTGGACTTGGTTGAAGCTCACTAGGTTTGACTTTTACTAAAAATCTGTCCAAAGAACTTTGCTTGTGCCTTCTCCTCAGGATGTTTCGGAAATGTGACATTGTCTGGTCATTCCAGACAATGCTATTACGGCTTGTTTGGCCTTGTTGGGGTGATACGCACTTCTCTGCAAAGTTTTTGACGTCCATCCATTTGGCAAAGATTTCCTTGAATAAGGAAGTAGGGGCTTCCTCTATCTCTTCTTCCGAGCTTGAAGAGAGTGCATCCATCTTAGTCTTGTGCTCCTCCTCAAGTTCCTGCAGCTCCTCAGTGGTCAGCTCTTCCCTATGCCCCTCCACTAACTCCTCCACATCATTTTGACCCATACAAGTTCTAGCATGCAAGTCGTATTCCAAACAAAGGTTGTATACCAGGCAAAAATTTTCACGTCCAAACAGGGCGTATGCCAAGTTGGACTTATTCCAAACTGGACGTATACCAAGGTACCACTGTATATACCATAAATAATGAACCTAACTCGATACTTAGTACAGCCTCTCCTCACTTAACGACGGAGATAGGGGCCTAAGACCCCGTCGGTAAACGATTGTTGCTAATCGAGGAATGACCCATTACTGACACTTTAAAAGTGTCACCACCCCTCTCTCTCCCCGCCTTCTCCCTCTCCCCACCTTCTCCCTCTCTCTGTATAGCCCCCAGCCCCACACCCTCCGATACCTCTCTATATACAGTATGTCAGTTTTTATTAATTTGGGTGTCTTTATCATGTCTGTCTGCCTGACTGAATGACTTGACTGAATGACTTAACTAACTAACTGACTTGACTGAATGACTTAACTAACTAACTGACTTGACTGAATGAATGACTTGACTGAATGACTTACTGAAAAAGAATGTATGTTTAGCACATAGGCATTCACTTTTTTTTATGGTGTTGTGACAAGTGACAAGTGTCAGATAACTGATGACAGCCATTGACATTTGATAAATTGCACTGCTGCAGGGAACCCTGCTTGTGTCATGTTTATTATTATGAAATATGTATGACATTTAAAGTGCCCCAGAGCAATTATTATTATTATTATTATTATTACCATCAACATACAGTGGTACCTCGGTTAACGATATTTTTTCATTCCAGAATGCTGTTCAAGTGCCATTACCAAACAAATTTATCCCCTTAAGGAATAATGTAAAATAGACTAGTCCTTTTAGACCTCCAAAAATACACTTACAAAAGCATTTAAAAAAATAAACTTACATAAAAGGGCGAGTTTGGGGACCATCGTAAACCGAGGTACCACTGTACCTTGTTCACCGAGTATAATAATTTCTTAAGCTGCCACGAGAGAGAGAGAGAAAATGTCAACACACAAACGAACACACCAGCTGATCCCTTGACTGTGTACTTCTTTTGTACTTCTTCCATTTTCCTCTTGTTTTTCCTCTTCCAAGTGCTGCTGCACTTCTTGTACTATGGGGTACACAATCAAGTACAAATTTGTACAAATATGTAGTCTTGGAGACTTTAAAAGCTAGTGTACTGAGTGGCTGTAAGAAGGAGATTGAGATGCTTGACGCAGACACACTGCGCTGCCGTTACCGTGACCCAAATTCCATATGGCATACAATATTTTTTTTTTTTAATTCGTTGGAGAGCCCGTCGTAACTCCGAGTTGTCGGTAAACGAGTACGTCGGTAAGTGAGGAGAGGCTGTATTGTTAATATTCTCAATAACTCACTATTGTCAAACTGTGTGACTTATTTCCATGTTTTGAGGAGTATTATACATTGAAACAACTGTAATATTATATGGAATAGTATTATAATTATCTCTTGTACTTAGATGACCAAAGTAGTAAAAAATTTGAATAAAAAACAATTACTGTATTTCACCAATATATACTGTGTACAGTGGACCCCGGTTATCAGCCATAATTCGTTCCATAATCCTGTTCGAATGCCATTACCGAACGAATTTGTTTCCATAAGGACAAATGTAAATTAGATTAGTCCGTTTCAGACCCCCAAAAATACACTTACAAAAGCACTTACAAAAATACACTTACATAATTGTTCGAGTTGGGAGCAGTACGATAACCGGGGATCCACTGTATTCCAAAGTGAAGTAATGTCAGGCTAGGCACATATAATATCATTAAAAACTAGTATACATTAGTATTCAACATTAAAAGCAATAAAAAAACAGAAAAACAATCATAATTTGGCATCAGATTGTAAAGCGCACATATCACTGGCGCATTTATGCTACTATTGCCAACGAATGATTGTTTTTTCACCAACTTCAGCACACCATATAATAAGTTTTCATCAGATTCCACTAATTTTAGTCTTATTCAGTTCATAAAAATGCACCCTTTCATTCTATTAGAATTATTTTTTCCAACATATATCCCCTACAGGAATTTTTTTCCAGGTATGTATATTAATCTGATCACAGATTACTCATGAAGCCATTGTTTTGATAATGCATGAACAATTTTCATCAAACTCTTAACTTCAAGAAACAATATCCATAAATATTATGTATGTTTAACTCTCCATTTGTCATGAAATATTTTTGTCATTGCAGGAAGACGACTTGAAGTGGGTAGAGGAGAACATTCCCTCATCCCTGGCAGACACGTAAGTTATTACAGTAACTACTTGTGCTTATATACAGTCATACCTGGGTTAACGATATTAATATGTCAGAGATGGCGTATCTGTAACCGAATCAATCGTTATCCAAATCAATTTTCCCCATAAGAAATAATGGAAATAAAATTAATCCGTTCCAGATTTCCAAAAGTAGTAAAATAAAATATTTTTTAGAACTTTTTGACATTAAATAATACACAATTTAATGAACATTAAAGAAATACATGTAAATATAGTACAATAACATGTCACTTACATTTATTGAAGAGTTGTTAATGTGTGGAGGACGGGAGGAGGGGAAAGGATGGAGTATAGTATGCTAGTGTTTGGAAGGGGAATCCCCTTCCATTAACACTGCAGGTGGCAAGTTCTTTTCTGGGGTTGTGAATGAATGGTTCAGAGAACCGACGAGTTGGTAAATTAGACACATATGCAACACTTGGGTATCTTTATTGAGGAAACGTTTCGCCACACAGTGGCTTCATCAGTCCATACATAGGAGAATCGTGAAGAACAGGAGGAGTGTGAGGTTGTCAGGCCCTCAATCTTGAGTAGATGTTGTCAGTCCATCAATCTATTCAAGATTGATGGACTAAACATCTACTCAAGATTGAGGGCCTGACAACCTCACACTCCTCCTGTTCTTCACGATTCTCCTATGTATGGACTGATGAAGCCACTGTGTGGCGAAACGTTTCCTCAATAAAGATACCCAAGTGTTGCATATGTGTCTAATTTACCTTCTTTTCTGGGGTTACTGGCCTTTTTCTTTTAATGCCACTAGAACCAGGTTAAGAGTCACTGGACCCCTCTCTAACCAAAAATCTGTCCAGGGAGCTCTGTGTCTGGCGATTCTTTAACACATCCCTGAAATGGGACACCACTGTGTCATTGTACAGGTTGCCAGCACGGCCTGCAACAGCATTGTTAGGGTGATATTCATCCATAAAGCCTTGCACGCTGCTCCACATTCCACAAATCTCCTTAATCACTGAAGAAGGCACTTTCTTCCATCTCTGTTCCACCTCCTCCTCCTCTGAACCATTGTCCTGACCTGTGGTCTCTTGTTGCTGTTGCTGTTGAAGCTCTTGCAGATCTTCAGTGTTTAGCTCTTCATTGTGCTCCTCCACCAACTGTTCCACATCCTCACCACTCACCTCCAACCCCATGGACTTGCCCAGTTCCACAATTTCTTCCACAACAGGCTCAGGCTGAGGCTGAGGCTCAGGGTTCTGAGGCTCAGCCCCAAAACCTTCAAAATCCTCTCTAGGACACAGTCTGGCCACAATTTTCTCCAGGCAGAGTTCAAAGTCCTGGTAGTCACTCCCTCCCAAGCCTTACCTATAAGGTGTACACAATGCAGGATATGGAAATGATTTTTCCAAAAGTCTCTTTGGGTTATATTCATGTCTGTGGTCACATCAAAGCACTTTTGAAACATTGCTTTGGTGTAGTTTTTTAAAGTTGGAAATGACCTGCTGGTCCATGGGCTGGAGGAGAGGAGTGGTATTAGGGGGCAAGAACTTCACTTTGATGAATTTAAAGTTCTCCACAATTTTCTCTACCAAATTTGGAGGATGACAAGGAGCATTGTCCATTATCAGGAGGCACTTAAGTGGCAAATTATTTTCCTGGAGATATTTCTTCACACTGGGGCCAAACACGCCATTGAACCACTCTAAGAAAATGTCCTTTGTGACCCATGCCTTTTTGTTAGACTTCCACATCACACACAAGTTAGACTTGGTGATACCGCATCTGCCAAACACTCGTGGATTTTCAGAATGATACACCAGTAAAGACTTCACTTTGCAATCACCACTGGCATTAGCACAAAGCATCAGAGTTAGCCTGTCTTTCATAGGCTTGTGTCCTGGCTGTGCCTTTTCCTCCTGAGTAATGAAGGTCCTGTTGGGCATTTTCTTCCAAAACAGGCCTGTTTCATCACAATTAAACTCTTGTTGGGGGAGGAATTCTTCAGCCTCTATGTACCCCTGGAATTCAGGCACATATTTTTCAGCCGCACTTTTGTCGCAACTGGCTGCCTCACCATGCCTCACAACACTATGTATGCCACTTCGATTCTTAAATTTTTGAAACTAGCCTCTGCTGGCTTTAAATTCGCTCACTTCAGCACTCGTTGCAGGCATTTTCTTAATGAGATAATCATGCAACTGCCTTGCTTTTTCACATATTATTGCCTGCGAAACACTATCTCCTGCTAATTGTTTCTCGTTGATCCACACCAACAACAAATTTTCCACATCTTCCAGCACTTGCGATCTCTGTTTTGTGATCACATATGCACCTTTCGCAACAACAGCTTCCTTGATTTTACGTGTATTTCCCTTGGCCACAGTGGTAGCGATGGTAGAATAGGCTTTACCATACAGCCTGGCCAGCTCAGTGATACGCACTCCACTTTCATATTTTTCTATTTTCTCCTTCTTCAGTTCTACTGTATTTCTGAGCCTCTTTACCACAGGCTTGGCACTAGGAGCTTTCTTTGGACCCATGGTAGCTTATTTAGCAGTTGCAAGCACTAAAAACAGTGGAATAATGACAATATACTGGTATGAATGCGTGGGTGGTGGTCGCTCTCGCTTGTAAACAATAGCACACTGACGCTCCCTGGAGTGCCCGCACAGTTGGGCGCCACGCGGACGCGTCTGGGACGAATATCATAAACGGAGTCAATATTTTGACCTAAAAATGTATCGCTAATTGAATTTATCGTTATCCGACGCCATCGTTAACCGAGGTATGACTGTATATACATACAATCTACAAGTAAACCACAATTCGGAGAGGGAATTTAAGCTGTCGTGAATTATTCCAACCACAGTTTTGTTACGTGCATTTCTTTATGCAATAAACTCTTTAATATAAAAAAAGGATCTGCTGTACCGAATTTGTTTATAGTTTACCAGTTAAATTTGTCAATAGCTTGCATGTGCATCAGACACAGCATGTACACCATGTGCATTCTGTCATGTGTTCATATACATATCTGTAAGATGGGTGAATCACTCACAACATGGCTCCTCATTGTACTTGGGCTTATTAAAATCTTGTTTGAGGTGAAGTGACTGAAAATATCTACTCTCACCACTGAGGTGTTGCAACATTATTCATTGTGCTCATAAAGCAGTTTCATCAGATGAGTTCCATGCCCCTAGGTACATTCCTTACACAACATTACCAGTACAGTGGTTCCCCGAGTTTTGGCCATAATTCGTTCCAGAAGGCTGTTCGAGTGCTGTTACCGAACGAATTTGTTCCCATAAGGAATAATGTAAATTAGATTAGTCTGTTTCAGACCCCCAAAAATACACTTACAAAAGCACTTACAATAATACACTTACATAATTGTACGAGTTGGGAGCTGTTCGAAACTTGGGGTACCACTGTAATTTTCATCGCAACGTGCAGTACCAGCATGTAACATCTTTTTAAAAATCATTCACTACATGAGACTTTAGTTTTAATTGTCTGGTTTTATACCTGTCAAACAGTATGATGTAACCCCATTAATAACTGAAGTATCTTGTATATTGTAATCATGTACTCGCTGTGTGTAATTATATTGATGCATTATAAATATTGATGTGCTGTATATTTATTTTCTTTTCAGTGCACTTCCTATCCTTGACTCAGATGAGGTAAGATGGTTGTCAACATTTATTTAATTATTAAAGAGCCTTAAGTATATTATAGTCTGCTTAGGATATTTCTTAGCCCTCTTTTCAATATTGGCATTTTCCTCTTAGGGCCTCATATAATACTAATTCAATGCTGATCTTCTGTACAGTAACGTATATGGTAGAGGTATAAAAACTGGGCATTTATTTTATTTTAAGGTACAGTACTATATTCTGTGCATAGACTAAGTATACCTCCCTCAGTCACCCTAATGAGATTGAATTATGTGTAGTTACATTTTTGCTGGCTCTCAGTATGCAGTAAAAAATGGCCATATGTAACTAATACTGTATCTTTAATTCTTTTCTCAGGAAATTGTTACGTCAAAGTTTGAGGTCTCCAAGATGCAGTAAGAATATCAAACATCAAGGATACAAATCCATTCCACTAAACTGTTTTCCTTACTTCTGAGTGCATTATTGATTTTTTTTTTTAATGTGAAATTGCCAATTTTTTTTTATAATGACTGTACTTGATTTTTGAATGCTGTGTTTGTAGAGTTTTCTGTTATAATGTAATGTTCAAGGGCATAAGACTTTCCTTAACCCTTTGACTGTTTCGGACGTATATATACGTCTTACGAGCCAATGTTTCGACGTATTTATACGCCTAAATTCTAGCGGCCTCATATCAAGCAAGAGAAAGCTGGTAGGCTCACATGTGAGAGAATGGGTCTGTGTGGTCAGTGTGCACAGTATAAAAAAAATCCTGCAGCAAGCAGTACATAATGAGAAAAAAAAAACTCCGACCTTGTTTTTGGATTAAAATGCCGACTTTGAGGTGTATTTTCGTATAGTATTTATGGTTGTATTCTCTTTTTCATGGTCTCATTTGATAGAATGGAAAATATATTACAGGAATAGAGATGATTTTTATTAGTTTCATGATGTAAACGATCTTGAAATTGAGCTCAAAGTAGCGGAAATGTTCGATTTTTGCCAATGTTCAAAAGTAAAGAGATCACACCACGCGTCCAATACACATCAACTGGTGAGTCTAATATTCTTTCACAAGTGCACAGATATTATTTATACAATTTTTACAATAATGCAATAGTCTGCATAACAATAAATCTTCTATTTTTTTGTGTGAATAAAAAATCAAAATAGAAAGCAAGAGTAATGTAAGAGGGGCCTAAGGATGTGACTAATGAACAGATAACATCTTATTTTAGTGATAGGGATGTATGCATTGTTTATTCTGGATTCTATTTTGAAATTGACATTTTTTTTAGTTTGCATGAAATTGGCGAAATTGCCATTTTCTGACCACTTTATTGGGTAGTTGAAATCGGTAAATTGGTGATTTCTTGTACTCAATCGATAGAACAAATGAAGTTCTAAAGAAATAGCTATGAGTTTGGTCGACTGTCCCAATGGAATTGGCCGAAAATAGGGCACAAAGTCGGCGAAATCGCCGATGCGTATATATCACTGACATCGCTAACTTTGCGAGAGCGTAATTCCGTAAATTTTCAATCAAATTTCATACTTTTTGGTGTCATTACCATCGGGAAAAGATTCTCTATCATTTCATAAGAAAAAATAATTTTTTTTTTTTTTTCCAAAATTTTCCGACATAGAATGACAGTTTCAGAATGGGGCCTCCGACAGTCAAAGGGTTAAATAATAGTCTACTGATCTAGAGTAGTGACTGTTGTATATAATCCATTTTCTAAAATATGTTACCATGGTTTTTATACTGAAGCAAATGTTTATTGGGTGATTTTTTAAATGGATTGAGAGGTTTCATATCCTATGTTTTTCAGTGTTATGCCTTCTCATTTAAAACTTTATATTTATGGAAATAAAATTTATTGAACAAATATGCTTAATGAATAATAATACAGTAGAGTGACAGTAGAATTCATAAGCTGTTAGGATCATTTATGAATTTTGCTTTCAAGTTTTTTTGGGAATGGTCCTCATATATAATAAAACCATAAAATTTTTATATGTATGTTACATATGATAATGGGTTTATAATTAAGTAATTTTTTGTACTTGCAAAGGTCAAGAGTTCATTAAATCTATGGTATAGGTATACATATAAACAAATTAGATGAAGAAAGTGTACTTACCACTCCCTGTATTAGTTGTCCTTTTCCAAACACACTATATACATCGTTTAGAAAAACATGTAAGAAAACACTAGTACATATTAGAAAACTTTTCAGTCCTGGGACCTTGTCCACTTTTGGTTATATACCGATGTGATCAAGGTCCTCGATCAGTTCTGGTTATAGGACCAAAACATTTTCTAATAAATATGTCCTAGTGTTTGCTTACGTGTTTTTCTAAACCAACTTGTCGGTATCTATTACCAAGGCTTATACCACACTATAAACATATACAGTATACATATAATGTAGCATTTAGATACGTATGTCTGAGTAGATGAAGTTGAAGAAAATAAAGTGAATATATATTCTACAACAATAGGAGTACAAGTATCTGCCTGCACACCTGATACATTGCTGATCAAATCTTCCAATTTAGAATCATCATAATCCACTAAGGGTATTAGGGATTTGTTCTTTAATAATAATATCAATGTCAGAGCTTCATATTATAAGGCCTCTTTCTAATATGTATGATAAGACTTTTTTTAATACACACATCCCATATTGTAGACATTGCAGCACTTTCTGCTAAGTCCTAAATGATTACTTCAACATAATAGATCTTGTTTTATCTAAATTGGATATAAATATGTTCCACTGAACGTTCTTCAGCTGATTCCTTATCACTGTAGTCTCTTCACTGTTTGCAGTACCTGTTTGAGTTTTAAGACTGCATTGCAATACTATGTCTTCTCAAATGAATGTTTGATAATCGGGAATTTTTTTGTCAATCAGTCCATTCTTAAATGTCTTAATCACATAGGTCCTTAACATAACTCATTTATTTAGCAGTTTCAACCTTTAAATTTTCACAGAACTTTCTTTGATTATGAAATGTGTCAGAGAACGTGTATAATGGTAATTTTTTCAGAAACATTTCGTAACTACTACTTTTTTAAACTCGACAGTCATTCAGTATTTTGTTGCAGTATTTTAATTTAAATTACCTTATAACTTTTGATCTATGAGTTTGAAAAAGAATATGCAGTTAGTGGCATATATGTAGCAAAAACTGTCAGAATCTTATTTTTTCAACTGATCCTTGAGCAGCAGAATGATGCAATTCTTTTTGGTCATCATGCACAAACTGTTTCTGAAACCATTGGGTAGTAAAGTTTTGTGTATTCCAGACATTCTTATTGCTGCATTAGCACAGATCAACAGGGGTAACCTCTTTTTTTTTTTTTTTCTTTGACCTCTGTCACAGATTTCTCATCTTTACACGAGAATGCCAGATGGTACCTCTTGAGAGTAATCCTGTTAAATCTGCATTGTAGATTTTCTTAGGAGTTATAATGATGTTAAAAAGCA
>WNWK01020203.1:0-36285 GCA_009830355.1 Cherax destructor | reverse complement strand
CGGGGGGGTTCCCGGCGTGTCTGCCAGGATTGGAACCATCGGTCGAAAGACGGACGTTGGCGTGCCATGGAGGCTATAGAGGTGGGTACTCACTACTGCTATTTTTTATTTTATTAATACATTGGCCTGTTCCCACGAAAGGCAGGGTAACCTGAAAAAAAAAAAACACTTTCATCATCATTCATTCCATCACTGTCTTTTTAAAATTTTCAAAGTTTTCCATCAAATTTTGTTTTTTTGGTGTCATTACTTTCAGAAAAATATTCTATATTATTTCTGAAAAAAAAAAACTTTTTTTTAATGGGGAACACAAAAAACAGTATTAATTTCGGGGTCTGAACAGTGAGAGGGTTAAAGGCGCTATAATTTTGCATAGATCTACACCACACACCTCACCACACCTTGCCCTCCAAAAGGCTTTGTATTTTCTATTCCCCATAAAACTTATTATTGCCTATATAAATTTTTTTTTTTGTTCATATATTTTTTTGCCCACATAAATATTTTCTTTGTCTATGTAAACATTTTCTATAGCCTACTTAAACAGGCTATCTATGCTAGAACAGTCAAGGTTAGGTACACTGTGAGGTGTCTCTCAGTGTGAATGTGTTGAGAGTGTACAGCCTCTTCCCCATTTAACCCTTTCAGGGTCCATGCCGTAGTTCTACGGCTTTGGGTTCTAGGTCCAAACAGTAGTCTACATCATGAGCTCAGCTCCCCCAGATAAGCTTTGAATGGTAAATTTGGGCCTAGATATGAGAATACATCTATGTGGTAAGTGTACCCAAAAACAAATCCTGCAGCACACAGTGCATAATGAGAAAAAAAACTGAAACCGTAATTTTCGATTAAAACAGTGACTTTGCAGTTTTTTTTCTGTACTTTTATATTTTATTTGCGATTTCTTGGTCTCATTTGATAGAATGGAAGATATATGACAGATATAGAGATTATTTTGATTGGTTTTAGTACTGGAAATGGCTTGAAACTGAGTTCAAAGTAGCGGAAATGTTAAATTTTTTGCCGATGTTAAAGAGTAAACAAATGATCTCACCGTCTAATAGCGCCAGCTGGTGGGTTAAATCGTTCACAAATGTGGTGATATTATTTGTACAATTATTACAATATTGCATAAGAGTAAATCTTCCATTTTTTGGTTTGAATAAAAATTCATTATGTGAATAAAAATAAAATGGAATTCATTTGTAAAGACTGAAAACGTAACTAATGAACAGAGGAAATGTTAGTTTAGTGTCAGGAATGTCTGCATTGTTTATTCTGCACCCTATTTTGAAATTAGAATATTTTGAACTTTGAGTTAAATTGGCTAAATTACCAATTTCCAATCACTTTTTTTGTAGTTGAAACAGTTAACTGGGCAATTTTTTTGTGCTCAATCGATAGAATAGAAGTAATACTAGTGAAATAGCTAAGAATTTGGTTAACTGAAATAAGTATTGGCCTAAAATGGGAGTCAAAGTGGCAAAATTGCCGATGCGTAAATATCGCTGACATATCAAAATTCGCAAGAGCATAATTTCGTAATTTTCAATCAAATTTCATACTTTTTGTTTTATTACCTTGAGAAAAAGATTTTCTACCATTTCATAGAAAAATAAGAATTTTTTTTTTTTTTTTAAATTCTTGACATGGCGCACCCTTCCCAAAAAATGGCCTTGGACCCTGAAAGGGTTACGACGGAGTTCCGTTCCTGTGACCACGTCGTTAAATGAATTTGTGCTATGAGGAGCATACTATAATGGTAGTGAGTTTGTGTCAACCATCTTTGATATTGTTTTAATATCACCTTTGCACCATTTATAACATTTCTGGTATATTTTTAGATGTTTATACAGTAGTGTACTGAATATTGAAATAAACAGAATACAGTCATACCTCGGTTAACGATGGCGTCGGATAACGATAAATTCGGTTAGCGATACATTTTTATGTCAAAATATTGACTCCGTTTACGATGTTTGATTCGGTTTACGATATTCGTCCCGGATGCGTCCGCGTGGCACCCAGCTGTGCGGGCACTCCAGGGAGCGTCAGTGTGCTATTGTTTACAAGCGAGAGCAACCACCACCCACTCCACCCACGCATTCATACTAGTATATTGTCATTATTCTACTGTTTTTAGTGCTTGCAATGCTAAATAAAGCTACCATGGGTCCAAAGAAAGCTCCTAGTGCCAAGCCTGTGGTAAAGAGGCTCAGAAATACAGTAGAACTGAAGAAGGAGATAATAGAAAATATGAATTGGAGTGCGTATCACTGAGCTGGCCAGGGTGTATGGTAAACCTATTCTACCATCGCTACCATTGTGGCCAAGGAAATACATGTAAAATCAAGGAAGCTGTTGTTGCGAAAGGTGCATATGTGATCACAAAACAGAGATCGCAAGTGCTGGAAGATGTGGAAAATTTGTTGTTGGTGTGGATCAACGAGAAACAGGTAGCAGGAGATAGTGTTTCGCAGGCAATAATATGTGGAAAAGCAAGGCAGTTGCATGATGATCTCGTTAAGAAAATGCCTGCAACGAGTGCTGAAGTGAGCGAATTTAAAGCCAGCAGAGGCTGGTTTCAAAAATTTAAGAATCGAAGTGGCATACATAGTGTTGTGAGGCATGGTGAGGCAGCCAGTTGTGACAAAAGTGCGGCTGAAAAATATGTGCCTGATATCCAGGGGTACATAGAGGCTGAAGAATTCCTCCCCCAATAAGTGTTTAATTGTGATGAAACAGGCCTGTTTTGGAAGAAAATGCCCAACAGGACCTTCATTACTCAGGAGGAAAAAGACACAGCCAGGACACAAGCCTATGAAAGACAGGGTAACTTTGATGCTTTGTGCTAATACCAGTGGTGATTGCAAAGTGAAGCCTTTACTGGTGTATCATTCTGAAAATCCCCGAGTGTTTGGCAGATGCGGTATCACCAAGTCTAACTTGTGTGTGATGTGGAAGTCTAACAAAAAGGCATGGGTCACAAAGGACATTTTCTTAGAGTGGTTCAATCGCGTGTTTGGCCCCAGTGTGAAGAAATATCTCCAGGGAAAATAATTTGCCACTTAAGTGCCTCCTGATAATGGACAATGCTCCTTGTCATCCTCCAAACTTGGTAGAGAAAATTGTGGAGGACTTTAAATTCATCAAAGTGAAGTTCTTGCTCCCTAATACCACTCCTCTCCTCCAGCCCATGGACCAGCAGGTCATTTGCAACTTTAAAAAACTCTACACCAAAGTAATGTTTCAAAAGTGGTTTGATGTGACCACAGACATGAATATAACCCTAAGAGACTTTTAGAAAAATCATTTCCATATCCTGCATTGTGTACATCTTATAGGTAAGGCTTGGGAGGGAGTGACTACCAGGACTTTGAACTCTGCCTGGAGAAAATTGTGGCCAGACTGTGTCCTAGAGAGGGATTTTGAAGGTTTTGGGGCTAAGCCTCAGAACCCTGAGCCTGAGCATGAGCCTGTTGTGGAAGAAATTGTGGAACTGGGCAAGTCCATGGGGTTGGAGGTGAGTGGTGAGGATGTGGAACAGTTGGTGGAGGAGCACAATGAAGAGCTAACCACTGAAGATCTGCAAGAGCTTCAACAGCAACTGCAACAAGAGACCACAGGTCAGGACAATGGTTCAGAGGAGGAGGAGGTGGAACAGAGATGGAAGAAGGTGCCTTCTTCAGTGATTAAGGAGATTTGTGGAATGTGGAGCAGGGTGCAAGGCTTTATGGATGAATATCACCTAACCATGCTGTTGCAGGCCGTGCTGGCAACCTGTACAATGACACAGTGGTGTCTCATTTCAGGAATGTGTTAAAGAATCGCCAGACACAGAGCTCCCTGGACAGATTTTTGGTTAGAAAGGGTCCAGTGACTCTCAACCTGGTCCTAGTGGCATTAAAAGAAAAAGGCCAGTAACCCCAGAAAAGAACTTGCCACCTGCAGTGTTAATGGAAGGGATTCCCCTTCCAAACACTAGCATACTATACTCCATCCTTTCCCCTCCTCCCGTCCTCCACACATCAACAACTCTTCAATAAATGTAAGTGACATGTTATTGTACTATATTTACATGTATTTCTTTAATGTTCATTAAATTGTGTATTATTTAATGTCAAAAAGTTCTAAAAAATATTTTATTTTACTACTTTTGGAAGTCTGGAACGGATTAATTTTATTCCATTATTTCTTATGGGGAAAATTGATTCGGATAACGATTGATTCGGTTACAGATACGCCCTCTCTGACAGATTAATATCGTTAACCGCGGTATGACTGTAGAGGAAATCAGCTCTAATATACATTATTTAGGTATGAATACTGGTCAGAGAGCCTGTTGTAAGTCCGAGGCATCGGTAAACGAGTACGTCGCTAAGTGAGGAGAGGCTGTACTTTACTCCCTGTGTTGTGGTTGAAGGGGAACCTAAGACAAAGACAAAGATTTATTTCCATATAATACAGTGTAGAAATAGGTGACATTTTGACTCAGGAAATCTTAATGACACGATTGTAAACAAACCACGGTACTGGCGGGGATTGAACTCACAGCTCTTTAGTCATAAAACTCCAGACCAGCACATTAGCTCATCGACTATATATGCTTATATGTATACATAAGGAGGGGCTTGGACTTCCAGCAAGTGTGCATGAGCATGTTAGATAGGAGCGAGTGAAGACAAATGGTTTTTATGACTTGACGTGCTGTTGGAGTGTGAGAAAAGTAACATTTATGAAGGGATTCAGGGAAATTGGTTAGCCGGACTTGAGTCCTGGAGGTGGAAAGTACAGTGCCTGCACTCTGAAGGAGGGGTGTTGATATGTAGTGAGCCTAGCCCATGGCTGGGCTCCGAGAGTAGTAAGACACTTGAAACTCATCGAAGGTACATGGTAAGGCGTGCCTCTGGCAAGACAGTGATGGAATAAATGATGAAAGTGTTTCTTCTTTTTCAGGTCACCCTGCCTTGGAGGGAAATGGCCAATGTGTTAATAAAAAGATATACAGTGGACCCTTGATTTTCATGATCACCAACTTGCATGTAAAACCACAGTTATTCTCTATAAAATGTATCTTTTGATAATATTTCCCATAAGAAATAATGTAAATCCAATTAATCCATTCCAGACACCCAAAAATATTAACAAAAAATACATTTTATGGAAAATAACTGTGGCTTTACATGCAAGTTCGGGATCATGAAAATCAAGGGTCCACTGTGTATATATATGTACATGTATAGGACATTAGGGTATACAAACAATAAATTTAAGCATTACAAAGAGAATAATCACATTGAGTTATTCAGCCAATATCACTCATTCATAACAATAGCTGACACAAGATTTAGAGATTTTGCCACCAAAGTGGCTAGTTTATTATGCACCTCGTATCCATCCTGTGGATGGTATCGCAAGAACAAATGGATACACAAAAGGCCTAGGAACTAGGCCCCAAAAGGGTTAACAGGAGTACATTTGAATTTATATCTACAGTTCACTTATCTGTTACAAGCAAACTTAGGAAATTTGCTTAGTACAGTGGACCCCCCAGTTTCGTAAAAACTTCACTCCTGAAGTCTGCTCAAGTGCCATTACCGAACGAATTTTCTCCCTTAAGGAAAAATTTCACGTAGGTTAGTCTATTTCAGACCCCCAAAAATACTTTTCCACAAGCACTTACAATATTATACTTACATAAATGTACGATTTCCGGGTTTACGAAACTCGGGGTCCACTGTATATCTGGTATCTTATTTTCATTAATAAGATATCTTGACATGTTACAAAGGTTATTAAACTGTCTATCTCTGTATTCCTCAATAAGTAGACATTAAGCACATAGTCCCCAAGATATAACCATAGACCTGGCCACATACTTTGCATTTGGTTTGATCATCATCTGTGTGTCTGTCAAACTGCCAGAAGTTCTTGTATAAAAGCCTAAGCCTGGCCACAGCAACATCAGTCAGTGCTTGTAACCAAGCCTAAGCCTGGCCACTACAACATCAGTCAGTCTGTTCACATTGCAAGTTGCTCCATAAACGTACTTATCTACGTTCATTTTATCCTAGTGGGTTATAGATGTACTCAGGCTTCTAATTGCATTGTTTCATTATTTATTTATTTTCCTAATATTATTCCTAATGCTAGACACAGATATACCAAAGTTATATTCTACATTCTCCTTCTGTGTACTTTTCTTGGCTGACATATCAACTTTATCATGAAGGAGTAATCCAATGTGTGATGGGATCCATAGCAATTGTACATTAATTCCTTTTTCCTGGATGTTGGAGTATCTATACCTGGCTTCTCCAATGAGCATATTGTCAGAGTCAGTATGTGAGTCAAGCTCAATGTCATAAGTTAGCCTTAGTGCCATGAGGATGGCAAACAATTCAGTTTGCATTGTAGATGCCCAGTTGTTAATTCTTATGCCTAACTCAACAAACCAAAGTATAAATGTGATACAAACAAAAGGCAGTGCATTGGATTCAGTCTTGTTCTATAGGATTACATTAACTGCTATCACTTCTCCACACCCAACACCCTAACTTTATGATTAAAGTGTTTGTGACTGGTGTTGTACAGGCATATTAGGATAAGGAACACCATGAGTTCTGTGTTCTGTCATGTACTGGTTAGGTTAGGTAAGGTTTGTCGGGAAAGAGGACAAGCATTTCCTGACACAAGACTCTTACCACTATAGATTTTGTGAAGGGATTCAGGGAAACAGGTTAGCCGGACTTGAGTCCGGCTAACCTGACAATACAGTGCCTGTATGCGTGAGGCCCCAGACCGACAAAATGTGATCAGTCACGAGGGAGCCTTCACCAAATTCAACTTCAATAACAAAAACATAAGGTGGGACCAAGTAAACCAAGTCCTAAATGATATAAACTGGGGAGATAGCCTAAGCAACACGGATCCAAACCTATGTCTAGAACAAATTAACTCTGTGGCACTCAAGGTATGCCCAAGGCATATTCCTTTAAGAAAAAGGATGAGATGATGTAAACTAGAAAGAGAAAGGCGCTCCCTATACAGGCGAAGGCAAAGAATAACAGAGCGGCTAAAAGAGGCCCATATATCGGCAATACGTAGGGAGAAACTGGTCAGAGAAATAGCAAACATCGAACTAAAGCTGATGTATGCCATATTCTTTGGCTTGCACATGTCTTATTTATTGTTCAGACTGTTCAAATCTGATACATGCCTTGCTCTTTGGCTTGCACAGAAGCCCAGTCTCCAGTCCCTTGTAAGGAGAAAGATAAATCTCCATGGAGGAAAAGCAATTTGAACGTCGCCAACTCCAGTGAAGCGACCCGGGAGGACACGCCGGCAGCCTCCTCCTCCACTGCTATTTCCGCAGCCCCCTCCACGTCTGCCCGAAGACTTCGCAGGTTGAGGTCCAGGTCCAACATAGAGCCCGGCCAGGTTGTCCAGGCGGTTCAGGTATGTCAACTCTCCAAGTAAGGTGCCCCAGTGTTGGTAAATGGCTCTTGATTCTAGGAATTGGAGCTACCCTCTTTCCCATGGATGAAATGTGATTACTGTATTCACTGACACTCCCATTTCCCAAGCACTGTGTTACCCTTACAGGTTTAGCACTTTATAATAATAATGATAAAATATAATAATAATAATAAGTGGTAACCCGAGTTTCAAATTCTTTATTTCATGTAATACAAGGTGGGGGGTACTTATAGTTATACATTAAAGTTGATATTACAAGATGGCCAATAATATGCCTAGGTATGCCTAGGCTTTTCAGGCAGTCTTATGATAGGTCTTACTCAATAGCTATACAATGGATATACAGATTGTAAGGTTAGGTTTACAAAATTTAGGTACTGGAATATAAACATTGAGAATTTAACAATTAGTATAAAAAGTTAGCAATTAGTTTATATATTAATGATAAAGGTGATATTTCGTACTTTATTCGTTCCAGAAGGCTGTTCGAGTGCCGTTACCGAAAGAATTTGTTCCCATAAGGAATAATGTAAATTAGATTAGTCCGTTTCAGACCCCAAAAATACACTTGCAAAAGCACTTACAATAATACACTTACATAATTGTTTGAGTTGGGAGCAGTATGAAACTCGGGGTACCACTGTAAATAATAATAATGATAAAATATAATAATAAAATATAATAGTAATAATAATAAAATATAATTGTAATAATGATAAATATAATAATAATGGTGAATTTGTTTTTTTCTTTGGGTCATCCTGTCTTGCTGGGATATGAATGCTGCATTTGTGATGTATTTTGAATGTTACTGAAGACTGCGGTAAAATTTGCAACAGTTGTTGATGACCTTACAGGCTGCTCGTTGCACAGCAAGGAGGATGTTCCCGATTGTTCATGAACAAAATATTTAGCTGCTACTATACGTGTATTATTATTATTACAGTGACCCCCTGGATTTCGTCTAATTCTTTCCAGAAGGCTGTTCGGGTACCGTTACCGAATGAATTTGTTCCCATAAGGACGAATATAAATTAGATTAGTCCGATTCAGACCCCCAAAAATACACTTACATAATTGTTCGAGTTGGGAGCTGTACGAAATCCGGGGGTCCACTGTATGTATTATTATTATTATTATTATTATTATTATTATTATTATTATTATTATTACTGTAGTTTTTATTATGTAATTTATTCTTCTTCTTCTTTCAACACGTCGGCCGTTTCCCACCGAAGCAGGGTGGCCCAAAAGAAAAAACGAAAGTTTCTCCTTTTACATTTAGTAATATATACAGGAGAAGGGGTTACTAGCCCCTTGCACCCGGCATTTTAGTCGCCTCTTACGACACGCATGGCTTACGGAGGAAGAATTCTGTTCCACTTCCCCATGGAGATAAGAGGAAATAAGAACAAGAACTAGTAAGAAAATAGAAGAAAACCCAGAGGGGTGTGTGTATATACATATGCTTGTACATGAATGTGTAGTGTGACCTAAGTGTAAGTAGAAGTAACAAGACATACCTGAAATCTTGCATGTTTATGAGACAGAAAAAAGACACCAACAATCCTACCATCATGTAAAACAAATACAGGCTTTCGTTTTACACTCACTTGGCAGGACGGTAGTACCTCCCTGGGCGGTTGCTGTCTACCAACCTACTACCTAGATGTAATTTATTACCAACGTTAAAATTTCTAAGAATAAATTTTCAGCTCTTACAGTTTCTTATTTATTTTTGATGTCAAATGCAGTTTTTGACCACAGTACGTAATACAGTAAGTCCTCGACTTACAAACACATTGAGAATCTCCTGTATTGCATATAATATCGTTATTATATCATTATTGTGGGCAATATCATTATTGTATCATTATAATACTCAATACAAAACATCCTCTCAACGTGTTTGTAAGTCAAGAACTTACTATATTACTTCTTCTATCAACGCATCAGCAGTATCCCACCGAGACAGTGTGACTCAAGAAGGAAAAATGAAAGTTTCTCTTTATAAATTTAGTAATGTATACAGGAGAAGGGGGTTACTAGCCCCTTGCTCCTTACTGTATTACTGTCTATGGTTATTTCTTTGAGAACATTACTAGCTAATTTTTCAAGAGGTTATAACAAATACAGTGGTCCCCCGCCTAACGAGCAAAATTCATTCCAGAAGCCTGCTCAAGTGCCATTACCGAACGAATTTACTTCCTTAAGAAATAATGTCACGTAGGTTAGTCTATTTCAGACCCCCCAAAATACACTTCCACAAGCACTTACAATATTATACTTACATAATTGTACTATTTCCGGGGTGCTCGTTAGGCGGGGGACCACTGTACTAATGTCAGTTCCTCAAAATAGTGAGGCTTATTTTGCAATTGCTATTGAAAAAATGATTCCAAAATTGAATAGTATGGTATGTATTTAATTTTGGATGGACTTTTGCAATTGCATTTGCCAAAAACAACATTGCACTGTAAAGAATAACTTTATAAGAGGGGTCACTGTACAGTTTCCTTAATATTATTTCTTGCAATCATCAGTATTAATAACCAGACTGTTATATAGATAGTGTAAAATAAAAGAATATAAAAATGGTAGAGATAATATAAAATAAAATAGAAAAAAAAGACACACTTTTTTACTGAGGTAATGTTTTAATATGAATAGCTTCTTAAGTCATTTGCTCAGTAAGACATGCCCAGTACTGGACATGTCTTATTTTTGAATATCGAGACTGTCGTTGTGTTGGAAGAACTGGTACAAACAAGATTCAGGGGAAATTGCATTAACGCGATTGCAAAGGAATCACAGAACGGGTCCAATCCCCAACCGATCTCTGATTAGCACAAACAACACAATTGAAGGTGCTGTCTTTGCAGGGCATGGAGGACGACATAGGCAACGCCAGCAGACGCTCTTCTCTCATTCAGACGCTGGGGCACAACGACTCACAAGATACACTCAAGCTCTACATCCGTCGACCGTCTCACGACGAGCACAAAGGTTCACCCATAAACACTACTAGTTAGTGTCACTTTCAAGAAGCCAAATTTTTTTTTTTAAACTTTTACTGATCTTTTATTGATAATAATATGAATTCTTTTGGCTTTTGACACATCAGCTGTATGATTTTTATCTAGCTATCTCTGTTTTTTTGCATTAATTTATACTTAAAATTGTACTATTTTCATCTACCTCTTGTTTTGCATTAATGCATATCGAAAATTGTACTACAGTAGGACCCCCCTATCCGCGGGGGATACATTTCCCTGCCGTGGATACTGAAACCGTGGATAGTAGCAAACCCTATGTACAAGTCCTATACTTCTTCTTTCAACAAACCAGCCGTATCCTACTGAAGCAGGGTGGAACAAAAATTTCTCTTTTTAATTTTAGTAATGTATACAGGAGAAGGGGTTACTAGCCCCTTGCTTCCTGCATTTTAGTTGTGTCTTACCACACGCATGGGTTATGGAGGAAGAATTCTGTTCCACTTTCCCATGAAGAAGTCCTATACATACCTGCTATAAAGTTTAATTGATAAATTATGCACAATAAGTGGAGAATTATTACTTTTTCACTGATGGGAAGCACTTCACGGCTTCTCTTAGGCTTTGAAGAACTGCCAGCTTCTCTACTTTTGCTCTTTGGGGTCATTATTATTCAAAATTAAGAGGTATTTTTGGGGCACAGTAAACCTTTGATAACTGAAACCGTGGATGGCACATCAGTGGATACAAGAGTCTTACTGTATTTTCATCTAGCTACCTCTTTTTTTGTATATATGCATACTTAAAATTGTACCATTGTTCACTTAGCTGCCTCACTCTTAGTACATTAAAAATAAATAAAATTCCTACTCTGTAACCTGCATCTGGTTTTAAGTAGTGTCAGCATTAGAATCAGTCTTCCCGAAATGCTCCATAAGCTAGTGGCTTTCTTTGTGCCTAACAATGTTTATATGTAAACTACATTTTGTATACTGTAGAAAGAAATAAAATTGTTTAGTAAACAATACTGCAGCCAGAATTTCAGTCTAGGGAAAACTTAATCCAGAACTTCAGTCTTCAAGCTCAAATTAATTTTTTTTTATTAACATATCAGGGGTTTCCCACCAAGGCGGTGGCCTGAAAAAGAAAATCCTTCATCATTCACTCCACCACTCTTTCTTTTTATTCGGTACAAAAATAATGTAGTTTTGTTGTAACAAGACATTGCTAGGCACAACAGAAAGCCACTAGTATGCAATGCATTTTGGGTAGACTAATCTTGGGGGCTTAAGCCACAATTTCAATCTGGGGATTTTAAGCCAGGCTTTCATTCTGGGGGTTTAGGCCATTATTTCATTCTTGGAGAGGCTTAATAATCACAATTAATTATTATTATTATTATTATTATTATTATTATAATCAAATAGAAGCGCTAAACCACAGGGGTTATACAGATTAATAATCACAAGATCATGAGAAAAATCAAAGAAATTATCTTTAGAAATATGTGATTTTGAGTGTGAATGTGAAATTTCTTTAACTTTTGTGCTTTCATGATGGCTGGTAATGTAAACCAGTGAAAATTAACCATTAACTGAAAAAAAAAAAAATTGCCCCTTAATCTTTGTTGAAATGTTTCACCTGCTTAGTAGGCTTCTTGAATCGAATACAGCGGTAGCAGGTGTAGTAGTAAAGGTGATGTAAACAGTCATCAGCCTTTTTCAGGCTTCAGCTTCATGTCGTTCCAGACTATAAGAGCTGAACTCTTCTCCAGGCTGAGGGACTGACCACCTCAAATAATATTTCTTCAAAGTTGATGGACTGATTCCATCATTTTTACTTTACTGCTACACCTGCTGCCTCTGTATTTGACTGAAGAAGCCTACAATAAAGATACCCAACTTTTGTACATGTGTCTTACTTATTAACTTGTCAGTATTTTATACCATTTTCAACACAAGTATATTGAGTCTTGTCTTGGTACAGAAAGTGGCGATAGCACGGATAAAGATGGCGATCTTCTCAAGGAGAACCCTCCTCGTCGTGGGTCGGCCCCCGCAGCCTCCCCGCGAGAGGACTCCTCCATCAGTAGATCAGAGCAGCTCCTCCAGAAGTACCGACACTCGGTTGATGTTTCTGCTGACGTCCTTCGCTCTATAGAGCAGGTTAGGATTGGTCTGTTGTTAAGGATTTATTTTATTTTCAGTCTTTCTTTGTGTTTGTTAATATTTTGTAACTAATTCGCCAAAAATCCCACACATGAGAGACAAACCTTATGGTGACATTTTGGTCCATCCAGGACTATTATCAAGTTTTGTAATATGAAAACTGTATTAATTCAAGATAATTTTATCAATTTTGTACACCCTTGTAATATTATTAATACATACATACAGTGGAACCCCGAGTAACGATCATTCCAAATAACGATTTTTTTGGGTAACGATTGCTTTTTACGGTCAATATTTTTCTCGTGTAGCGATCTTTACTCGGGTAGCGATACGCGATATGTACCAGACCTGTCTGCCTGCCCTGCGCTTGCGCGCCTCCGCCCAGGACGGCAGTCTCGCGTTGTTTACACTTGAGTGAACAATACCCAGTGCACTCTTTCAAACATTCACAATACAGTGGACCCCCAACTAACGAAAGGCCCATATAACGAAAAAATCGTGTAACGAAAGCTTTTTTCGCTTTCGTGTAGCGAAAATAAACTCGTGTAGCGAAACGTATTAGACCTGTCCGCCTGCCCTGCGCCTGGGCAGGATGCCAGTCAAGCATTGTTTACCATTGAGAGAACATTACCCAGCGCGCTCTTTCAAACATTCACAATAAATTTGTTGTGTTTATTGGTGGTTTATTGATTGTCACTATGAAATAAGTCACCATGGGTCCAAAGAAGCTTTCTAGTGGCACCCCTGTTGTAAAGAGAGTGAGGAACACCATCGAACTGAAGAAAGAGATTGTAGAAAAATATGAGAGTGGCGTACGTCTGAGTGAGCTTGCCAGGATGTACAAGAAAAGTGCATCAACTATCGGCACTATCCTGGCAAAGAGAAATGAGATCAAGGAAGCTAATGTTGCAAAAGGGGTTGATATGTTAATGAAAAATAGATCGAAAACAGTGGATGAGGTTGAGAAGTTGTTGATGGTGTGGATAAACAATAAACAGATAGCAGGTGATAGTATTTCCATGGCGATAATTTGTGAAAAGGTAAGGAAGTTGCATGCAGATCTTGTCAAGACAATGCCTGGAACCAGTGGTGAAGCGAGTGATTTTAAAGCCAGCAAAGGCTGGTTTGAGAGGTTTAAGAAACGTAGTGGCATACACAGTGTTGTGAGGCATGGTGAGGCAGCCAGCTCAGACAAACATGCAGCTGAAAAATTTGTGAGTGAATTTAAGGGGTTCGTAGAGGCTGAAGAATTCCTCCCCCAACAAGTGTTTAATTGTGATGAAACAGGCCTGTTTTGGAAGAAACTGCCCAACAGGACCTTCATTACTCAGGAGGAAAAGGCACTGCCAGGACACAAGCCTATGAAAGACAGGCTAACTCTTATGATGTGTGCCAATGCCAGTGGTGATTTTAAAGTGAAGCCTTTACTGGTGTATCACTCAGAAAATCCCAGAGCCTTCAAGAAACACAATGTTAACAGGAATAAGTTGTGTGTGCATTGGAAGGCTAACAGTAATGCATGGGTTACTAAGGACTTTTTCAAGGAATGGTTGACTGGAGTGTTTGGCCCTAGTGTGAAGAAATACCTCCTGGAAAAGAAATTGGGACTCAAGTGCCTCCTGGTACTGGACAATGCTCCTGCTCATCCTCACAACTTGGAAGAGTTGCTGTCTGAGGAGTTCAATTTCATCAGAGTGAAGTTCTTGCCTCCTAACACCACTCCTCTCATCCAGCCCATGGACCAGCAGGTCATTTCCAACTTCAAGAAACTGTACACCAAAGCAGTGTTTCAGAAGTGCTTTGATGTGACCTCAGACACTGCATTGACCCTAAGAGAGTTCTAGAAAGATCACTTAAATATCCTCCACTGCATAGGCCTTATAGGTAAGGCTTGGGAGGGAGTGACTTCCAGGACTTTGAACTCTGCTTGGAGACCACTGTGGCCGGATTGTGTTGAAAAGAGGGATTTTGAAGGATTTGAGGCTGACCCTGACCCTGACGACCCTGTGCCTGTTGTGGAAGATATTGTGGCATTGGGGAACAGCCTGGGGTTGGAGGTGAGTGGTGAGGATGTGGAAGAGTTGGTGGAGGAGCACAGGGTAGAGCTAACAACTGAAGAGCTGCAAGAGCTGGAACTGGAATAGCATCAGACAAGAGCTGAGGTTATTGCTTCACAGGAGGAGGGAGAGAGAGAGAGAAGGAGGTGCCTTCTTCAGAGATTAAGGAAATGTGTTCTATGTGGAGTAGGTTGCAGACATTTGTTGAAAAACACCACCCTGAGCAAGCTGAAATGAGCCACCTGTGCAACCACTTCAGTGACAGAGCCATGTTTCACTTCAGGAAAATCTTAAAGAGTCGTCAGAAACAGGACTCTGGACAGTTATTTTGTGCGACAGGCTTCTAGTGACTCTCAAGCTGGTCCTAGTGGCATTAAAAGACCAAGAAGGGAAGTAACCCCAGAGAGGGACTTGTTACCTGAAGTCCTTTTGGAGGGATATTCCCCTTCCAACCACTAACACCCTGCCCCTGTCATCCTCCCTATCTTCCAGATGCCTGAAACTCTCTTCAATAAAGGTAAGTAAATGTTATTTATATTATATTTTTTGTGAATATTTTTGGGTGAAACGGATTAATTGTATTTACATTATTTCTTATGTGAAATAAGGTTTCGAATTACGAAAGTTTCGTGTTGAGAAATAGCTCCTGGAACTGATTAATTTCGTTAGTCGAGGGACCACTGTACATTTGTTGTCTTTTTTGGTGGTTTAGTGATTGTCACTTTGAAATAAGTCACCATGGGTCCAAAGAAGCTTCCTAGTGGCACCCCAGTGGTAGCATTCATGCAGGGAGTGTAGCATTCATGCAGGGAGTGTAGCAGGCATGCAGGGAGTGTAGCATTCGTGCAGGGAGTGTAGCATTCATGCAGGGAGTGTAGCATTCATGCAGGAAATGTAGCATTCATGCAGGGAGTGTAGCATTCATGCAGGGAGTGTAGCATTCATGCAGGGAGTGTAGCATTCATGCAGGGAGTGTAGCATTCATGCAGGGAGTGTAGCATTCATGCAGGTAGTGTAGCATTCATGCAGGGAGTGTAGCAGGCATGCAGGGAGTGTAGCAGGCATGCAGGGAGTGGGGTTTCCCCTGTCCTCCTCCCTATCTTCCAGATGCCAGCAAGTCTCTTCAATAAAGGTAAGTAAATGTTATTTTAAATGTTTATTTCAATATTTATTTATAAATTTAATATTGTATGTAGTATTTATGTGTGTTTTATGTATGTAAAACTATAGTTATTCTTTAAAAAAATGTATTTTTTTGTGAATATTTTTGGATGTCTGGAACGGATTAATTGTATTTACATTATTTTTTATGGGAAATAAGGTTTCGAATAACAATTTTTTTGTGTAAAGGTCTAGCTCCTGGAACGGATTAAGATCGTTAGTCGAGGGTCCACTGTACTGTATTTGTAAACAAGTGCCAAACCTATGTGATTCATATAGCACAGAGTTGGTTCAAGTTGTAAGTGTTGAATTGAGAGGTAGTGAAGGTGCAAGATTAACATCATAGTTGGCGCAGTAGGTTAGTTTTTATTAAAACAACCATTGGGAAAGTCTGCTTTAAAGATGGGACTTTTGGTTAGGAGGGCAGATGCATTGTATCAGAGCATTTAAGGTGTGGAAAGTAAATTTTGTGTGATAGACAGACCTTTTAATCAATGTATGGTACGCTGTTACAACCTCCTGGTTGTCCTCACTGAGAGGTACTGGTTGTATTTCCATATGGATTACATGTTTGGCCAATTAGTAAATATGTAATTACAGTTTCCCCACTTGACAGCAATGGGAAGGTGGTCTGGAGCACAATTGCAGTTTGACAGAACACAATTTATTGTCCTCTAACTGAGATCACTGCTGTTGCCAGTGGTTTTGAAGTCTCTGGAACAGTGCTGGAAAATAGTTGAAAAATGGGACTTTCCTGTGGGAGATTGGGAAATTGTGAATAACAGAGAGAGTAGCTGAGTCTACATGTTCATTACCCTGACTGAGCATTAGTGTGTCCAGGGACCCAATAAAAAATGATTTTGTTTGTACAGTGGACCCTCGGTTTTCGTTCACCTCCAAACTCGAACAATTATGTAAGTGTATTTTCGTAAGTGCTTTTGTAAGTGTATTTTTTTGGGTCTGAAATGACTAATCTAATTTACATTTGTCCTTATGGGAACAAATTCGTTCGGTAACGGCACACAAACAGCATTTTGGAAAGAATTTTCAACGAAAACGGAGGGTCCACTGTACTTGTTAAAAAATATGACATGACAAACCATACCACGGGCAGGGTTAGAACCTGTGATCAGAGAGTCATAAAACTCCAGACTGATGCACTAGCCACTGGGCTAGCTGGCCCAGTGGCTAGTGCATCAGTCTGGAGTTTTATGACTCTCTGATCGCGGGTTCTAACCCCGCCCGTGGTATGGTTTGTTTGCAATCATGTCATTATGATTTCGTGAGTTTTGACATGACCACTGTTGTATATATGAAGCAGAATGAGATGTGAGGGAGTCATGTTTCTGGATAGAATATAATGCACTATGAGAGGCAAAGAGCAATGAATGAGTAAGTGGACATGGGTGAAGTGTATATGATAGCAACTAGCATTTTAGCTCTGCTGTAAAAAATGTTGGCTGATGCTTATAAATGTCCTTGAATTGTTGGTGGCATATAGCCATTAATGTATAGCCGTTAGTGTCACCTCTCAGGAATGTTAGGGTCTCTGATGTTGACCTCCAGTTCAAGAGCTCCCGCTCAGGAATGTTAGGGTCACTGATGCTGACCTCCAGTTCAAGAGCTCCCACTCAGGAATGTTAGGGTCACTGATGCTGACCTCCAGTTCAAGAGCTCCCACTCAGGAATGTTAGGGTCACTGATGCTGACCTCCAGTTCGAAAGCTCCTTGCTTGCCTGTGGTGTATAGCCATCAGTTACCTTGTAGGTGTCTGGCTGAGAGGATACACGCAGGATATGGTAGCAGAAGGCAAGACTTTCTCATCAATAAATCCAGTGCAAAGCAGTTGTGTATCACTCCACCACACCTCACAATAGATAGTGGCAACATGAATTACTCAATTTATATCCACAGCCGCATACTTTACTCCATCCAAGGAATTGAGACCATCATCGTGTACTGTCAGAGCCTGATAATGTGACTGCATGACTACATTTTGGTCCGTCCTAAACAGTGTTCCATGATAGACTGAAATATCATAAGGTTCCTCTTCTAAGTGGGTCTTTTTGTGAGGTCTTCCAGTTATGGTATAACTTTTTTTTATTCTTTATTGAGAGTGTTCAAGGAAGAGTGAGTGTGAGTTTGTAACAGGCAAAATTCTCTGGATAAATTTTACTTTTAAGTCTTTTTATTTTCAATATTTATTGCTTGGACTTCCAGCAAGCGTGTGTGAACCTGTTAGATAGGAGTGAATGGAGACGAATGGTTTTTGGGACCTGACGAGCTGTTGGAGTGTGAGCAGGGTAATATTTTGTGAAGGGATTCAGGGAAACCAGTTAGCCAAACTTGAGTCCTAGATGTGGGAAGTACAATGCCTGCACTTTCAAGGAGGGGTTTGGGATATTGGCTGTTTGGAGGGACTTCTAAACTGTCATATCTGAGCCCTTTGCAAACACAGTGATTATGTATGAGTGATGGTGAAAGTGTTGAATGATGAAAGTTTTTCTTTCTTTTGGGGTTTTCTTTTGTTTTGGTCACCCTGCCTCAGTGGGAAATGGCCAACGTGTTAAAAAAAAATCTGTAAATTGTGTGTACAGTACTATATTAGATAGTAGAGTATTTTAATGCAAAGGACACATATGCAGCTATTTTATTGTGGCTCTGGTGGTCTGGTGGCTAAAGCTCTCGCTTCACACGGCGAGGGCCTGGGTTCGATTCCCAGCCAGGGCAGAAACATTGGGCGTGTTTCTTTACACCTGTTGTCTATGTTCCCCATCAGTAAAATGGGTACCTGGGTGTTAGTCGACTAGTGTGAGTCGCATCCTGGGACACTGACCTAATCTGCCCAAAATGCTCAGCATAACAAGGGACTTTCTATATAGTAGTATGTCACTGATGTCAGCTAGGACTGGATACCATGTACATGTACTTGTAGTAAATAAAGATATTATTATTATTATTATAACGTTTTGCCCTCCAGGAGCTTTGTTAAACTGTAACTTGATAAAGCTCCTGGAGAGCGAAACATTGCCTCAATAAAATGTCACATTAGTTGCATCTGTGTCCTTTTATAATAATAACAATAATATTTTTATTTCATTGCAAGTTTACATCAGGATTTTGTAATTACAATTATGAATTGCAGTGCAAAGAGAGCCACTGTCATGCATTGACATAAATTATGGGCAGACTACTTAATACTAGAGAAATTGATTAAGTTTGTTATAGTTAAACATTAGCTTATGTTTATAGCAGATAATAAGTTTACTCAAATTACAATCTGAGGATATTACATTGTGACAAGGTGAAAGTGTTTTGTAGGTTGTTTATATCAATAGTAAATATTGAAATTATATTATGGGAAAATAACACTGAGCATTGTTGAAAGTAAATTTACAGTATGAGAATGCTTCAAGTTGGTGTGGGGGCAGGTATTTATACTACAATGTAGTATTTATTACGTGACATATTGTTGGTAATTCTGCATTGCTACTTTCATGCATTTTGTTGCTCGATTTTAACCTTGTTCTGATTTACCAGACACTTGGACAATCCCTCAGTTAGTTCATTAAATTGAGGGTTTACTGTATCTCTCTATTACTCTGAACTAGTTTATACTGACATTACAAACTGAAGGAAAAATAATTAGATTTGGCTGTGGAAAATCCATGGAACACATTTGATGAAAATCCTGTGGATGGGTTGTCCATCTAAGTGTCTTATGCCAAATCAAAGAAAATATGACACTTGGCCAGAGAAATATAATATAATTTTGTACTGTAATTTTGTCTCAGATTTATAGAATAATTTTTTACAATCATGTGGTACGTGTATGGTAAACTTATATTTTTTTAGGCAAATGTCCATCAAAATTTGTGTATGCAAAGTTTCAAAATATATCTGTTTATTTTACATGTTGTGTTGGGTTTGCTTTATGCAGTTTTTGCTTTATGCAATTAACAATAATGCAATTGTTATTATCAGGCTGAGTCATCACCTGGCCGTGGTAGCGATGAAAGCCGTCGAGAGAGCGAGCTTACCAACGTACCATGACACCCTCCAGCCTACGTTCAGCTCTTCAACAGCGCCTCAAGGACAACCTTCAAGCTGTACACTTGGCTGGAACCATCCGTTCATTAGGGGACGAAGCTACCGATCAACTGGATGAGGAGGATGAAGATGAGGAGACAGGATCAAAAGGAGAAAACAAAGAACAAAAATTACTGCCACCTTCGATACCTCGCCATCTCCGTAGACCTTCCCGAGGAAGGCAAGTTAGATAAGATAGAAATTGATGCCGAAAACATTGAAACACCACCAGTAACCCGAAGAGCATTCGGGATGAGAAGTTTCCGTTCACCTCCTGACTCTCGGTGGATTACTTCTGGCCAGGAGGAAAGTGAGGATCTTGATGGGCGACGAGTAGGTCGCCGGTTTCGTAATCTAACGAGCGAGGACCATCGTGTTCCCATTAAAGAGAAAAATTTGCCAGACAGAGACGGCATCAGGCAGCGTCTCCACTCGGGAATAGATAGCTCGGAAAATGAGGGAGCCGGTAGTGAAGTCGAGGAGCGGGGAACAGCACGGCGGTCTCAGCGTTTCAAGCGTTTGGCAGATCTTGCAAAGGACGGTGATAGTGAGACAGAACAGATGCTTGCTAAACAGAAAGATCGTCCACCATCTATAGCTGATGATGATGGCCTCGGGGATGGCAATTTTGAACGCTTTTCATCAATTCGTAAAACACTGAGACATAAAAAGTTGCAAGATAAACCTGAGTTGAAACCAAGTGAAGTTCATACAGAAACAGATACCCGAAACGGAAGCCTCAGTGTGCCCCAGGAAAACCCAACTTCTCCAGAGAGTTCTGTAAAAAGTGTTAGAGCATCTCAAGAGCACTGTACTCCTTGTGAAGAGTCCACTGTAGATAAGGTTCATACTAATATTCAGCAGGCAGAGACAAGCGATGTAACACAGGAAAGCTTTGAAGACAAAGATACTAGGCTGAAACGATGGCAGCATATCAAAGAGACAAAAACGGACAATGAAGATCATGGAGGTAAGTCTCGAGAGGCAGATTCATGGAAGGATCGTCTTACTCGGCGTTTCCGCTCCAGTGTAGATAAGTATGATGTTCACCGGGCCATGGACGACCGCAATAGCAAGAGTGCCAAGGATGAACTTAAGCCTCCATCATCAGAAAGACTGTATCGTAAAAATAAGGATAGTGTTGCTCGAGGACTAGAGACTAGAGGCTCTTTTAGAGTCACAAGTGGAACTAGCGATGCAAGAAAAGACCGCAGGAACGTACACGCAGTGCTATTGATCCTTCTCAAGTCCGCCAAGCTTTGGACAAGGACAAAGAAAAGGATAAGAAGCGATCAGTGTTTGGTGACCCTTCTCGGGGAGTTGGGAAGTTATTCTCCAAGCTGGAAAGCAAAGAGCCTTCAGGTCTGCGCCGTGGTGAAGCACGGACAAGGTCTCTCTTAGATACACGAACTAGGAATCGCATTCGAGGTACCTCCACAACTAAGGATGTTGATGAAGGATTTGAGGACACTGGCAGCATCAAGTCAGAGACAACAAGCCAGGGAGCATCTTCTACTGGTGATGTACCAGATGCCACGTTGGAGAAAACACAAGGGACCTCATCAGTATGTACAAATACTCATAATGATTTGAAAATTGAAAGCCACCTTGGAAGTTTTAGGCATCGGCCAGAAGAGCGCAGTAGTTTAAGCGCCTCGAAAAGAAGTGAGAAGTCAGGTTCCCGCTCCAGTCTTCGATCTTCTCGCTCTTCTTTGACCTCTGCAGCTTCAGTGAATACTGTTCGACCTGCAAAGCCTCCTTCAAAGTCACCCAGTACTGCCAGTATGATAAGTAATAAATCTGACTCCAGTAGTCGGGCTCGTGGTAAAATTAATGACTACACGTCTGCTCTCAAAAGTTTGACCTTTAAAAGCTTACGAATGAACTGTGGTAACGAGGAGGGCTTCAGGACCACCCAGAGCTCTCCCTGCAGCCCTAAGGGCGAAGAGGGCCAACCTTCATTCCCAGATGACCGCACAAGATCATCAGGTTCTCTTCACAGTTCTGGAGGAGTTACTCCAACCCGCCCTCTTTCTCGGGCTGATTCTACACGGTCTACTGGTTCCCTCAGTAAACAATCAAGTGAAGGTTCTCTGATGCGTGGCACCACACAAAATACTAAGTCATCTGCACGCATCACTAATAACAACAATCGAACTAAACGTGTCCTTGCTCCTGCTCAGGTTCGCACTCTTACTACAGCTGACAATCGCAATCGAAGTATAAGTGGCTCAAGTGGGTCTCTGCGTAAGTCACCGGGATCAACACCCAATTCTTCAGTTAAAGTAAAACGTGGAGATTCTGGAAGTTCAAAGGAGAATCTATCTCGCTCCAATTCTGGCAATAGTCGAGCTGGCGGCACCTCCGTTCTACTCCTCGCTCCACCACATCACCATCGAAACCTCTTGCTGAACGTTCATCCAGTTTCCGTGCTTCACCACCCAAACCAGAACTAGGATCGAGAAGATCTACTGGTAGTACCTCAAACAAGAGCAACTCTCCGAGGAAAGGAGGAAATCTTCCAGCATTCATGCGTCCTACCACATCATCATCTTCTAAGGTCAGTGCCTCTGATGCACCACCATCAACAACCCCAATTAAGAAGGTCAAGGTTGTGTCACGTAACATAACACTTGCTACACCTCGTCCGATGGTTAAATGAACAATCTATAGTCTTTAATTACTATAAGTTCTCAGTGGACAGAGAATACTTTCCCAAACCGTATCCTGTTAACTGGAATACTTTGGAAATAGACATATGGAACAGTCCATGTGCAAAGTGCTTGCCCATGTGGAAATATGAGGCAGGTATTGGAACTGCTGCTCCTCAATACAGGAGGGCCCCTCATATACAGCACCTTCTTTTAGTGTTCCACGTTTTTGTTGGCTTCAAATTGAGCCATTGTTCATTATGATTCATTTGTTGGTGATTGTCACCAGTGGGTAGAAAAATGGCTCAATTGAAAGCCAATGACAACGTGGAACACTGAAAATAGTGTACTTTATGGTGAACAAGATGCTCCAGTGTTGAGGATGCCTTCCCCAATTCGCTGGGTAAATTTACAAGACTTGTTTATGGAAAAATATAGTGTCTCCGATGCCGTAAAAATGGTAGGTGCATTATATGCGGGGGACCGTCTTGTATAGAGTTGTCTGGACCTGTGAACCTGTGTGACATGATTATCTTAGTGTGTGCTTCTCAACACTCCCTCAAAGCTCACTCACCCTCATAGAAAACATGAAGTGGACCCTATGTTGTATACAAAGCTTTTTATATAGTCAAACCATGGAACGAGTGAGGTTTGAACCCAGGGCCAGTGAGTCATCCAACTACAGGCCTTTAGTTGCATGACTCACCTGTTCCATTGTTTGCAGTTGTGTCATTACGATTTTGCGAGTCATTTTATATAGTGTTTTTTTTATGTAAATGCAATTGAAAAGCTACATTCACAATTGAATAGCACATGGAAAGACCTTCAGATTGCATAGTATTCAATTTTGGATTTGCTTTTTTGATCACATTAACAAAACATCACACAATAGAAAGAAGTTTTATAAAAGATCCTATTGTATTTATTTGTATACAATACCATGTTGCTATTGCATATGAGATTATTTTTATTATTATTATGTTCAGACAAAAGCAGTAAGTCTATTAGGGTCAAACAACACTTTGGGTATGGAAGGTAATCAGGATTGATCTGAGAAAGGGTAGAGTACATCTGATTCCTTGGATGAAGAGCCCATCAGCATCAGGAAATCCCCTCTGAAGGGAGCTGTATGTGGGAGATTAATAGAAGTGCCAACTTTGACCTCATTTTTTTTTTTTTGGAAAATATACAAGGAACCAAACACGAACATGCTAACAAGCAATCTTGTAAAAGTCTTCTATATGGTGAAATTTTTGCAAATGTAAATGAAAAAGCACACATCCTAAATTTAATAGCATATGGAAAGGCCTACATAGTACAGTGGACCCCCGGTTTTTGTAATTAATTCGTTCCAAAATGCTGTTCAAGTGACGTTACCAAACAAATTTGTTCCCATAAGGAATAATGTGAATTAGATTAGTCCTTTTAGACCCCCAAAAATACACTTACAAAAGCACTTACAAAAATACACTTACATAATTGTTCGAGTTTGGAGCAGTGCGAGAACCAGGGATCCACTGTATTTGCTACTCATTATACAATAAACTTTTTAATCACATAAGCAAAAATTTACACTATATACAAAGCATGCTTTATGAGATGCATTCAATATACCATTTCAAGATATAATTACCTGTTGAAAGATCAAATAGGTTATTTGTATTTTTGTAAATCTAAAGCGGGTGATAATTAGGCCGTTTGCTGTAATTACTATTGTAATTGTCAATAAATGATTCATTTGTGTAATTATATGCTAGCTTAAGTTTAGAAAGAAATATACCCAAAAACTGTTCATGCACTCTACATTGTTTTATAAATTTATTATCATGACATCTCTTGCCAGCAGTGACATTGTATTTTCATAATGGAAAACTGGTTTTGTGTTGAGATTCCATACCACTTATTTTTTTTTTTAAGAATTTTAGCCGTAGAATACGCTAGCACTGCACAGTGTGAGCATTGTACTCTCACGTCCCAATCTGTGATGCACCCTGTGAATTGAGTCAATACTAGTTCATTATATAATGATGCTGAGTCTGGGAATGACAGGAGGGCCTTGTTTTTTTACGACTCTTAGGTTTCCGACCCCATGTGATAAGCGAAAATCGCTGGAAGATGGAAAAGTGTTTTTTTCAATATTGAATGCATCTAAAATGCCTGATAATGTGTTTACACTCATATATTAAGTGCTCAGTACAGCTAGGCATAAAAAAAAGATAAAAAGTTAAATAAATACACAGTACATATAATATCTACCTTAAAATATGGCCGTCGCCCTTCCCTTATACAGCTGTTGTGCAAAAATGGCAGAAAAGCGGTAAAGCACCAAACATAATGAACATGGCTCAATTAAAAAACAATGAAAACGGAACATCGAAAGAGAGAGCCAACTATGTGGGGCCCTCCTGTACTATTGTTAACAGAAGAAGCAACCTTAGCATCATTAACCTCTCTCAATTTGGACTTCATTTATTACCACAACTAGTATCCTAAGGTTTTACTTAGTTAATATTGGCTGTCTACGTCTGGCCATTTAGGCGATTGTGCGAACTGCATTATTTAAATGAATTACTGTGCCTTGTCCAAGTTAATGTACAGTTATAATGTTAATTTATCGGACTAATGGCTTGCTTTATAGTGTTTGTCGCTGCTGCTGCTGCTGCTCAGTGCCACAATGTGTCTGCTCTAACATTGTCGTGTATAGCATTCAGCTTTAAAATGATTCATAGTTTTATACAGCCAGCTCTTTTGTAAAGCTCTTCCACATGGTGCAGTTTTTTGTAAAGGCGATTTAAAAAGCACATGCAAAATTGAATAGTACCTGGAAAAGACTTCGTAGTACACACACTTCAATTTTGGATTCACATGTATAGCCGCATTTACATACAAAAAAAAACAAAAACAGAGCTTTATACGTGATCTTGCTGCTTTATAATTTAAGCTTTGTAATTTTCGTGCTATGATGTCTTCTTGTGTTTAATCTCCATTTATTGTCTAAAATATTCTGTACATAGACTTAATACATCAGATATAGCCTGAACACCTTCACTGTCATGGATGTTTCTCTTCAGAGATACAGTGGTACCTCGAGTTACGAGCTTAATTCGTTCCAGAAGGCTGTTCAAGTGCCGATACCGAATGAATTTGTTCCCATAAGGAATAATGTAAATTAGATTAATCCGTTTCAGATCACAAAAAATACACTTACAAAAGCACTTGCATAAATACACTTACATTATTGTTCGAGTTGGGAGCTGCTCGTATGCCGAGGTACCACTGTATATTTAAAAAAAATATCTTAAAATCAGAATGCCTACCCTCCCAAGTAGGTTACCAAATGTAGCTTTATCCAATCTGTTTATCACTGCTGGAATTGAGTATTACAGTAACACCCATATAGGCACTTCCATAATGTGATTTCTTGTAAATTTTGATTGAAGAAAGTGCATCAGAAGTTGAATAGCTCATACTGTGAAGGCCTTTCCCACCGATTTTCCAGTTTTGGACAACATAGACATTCTCATTAGACAGCCTACATGTACAGCATATATAATTTACTGTAGCTTTCACATGTATTTTCAGAATAATCCATAGATAACTTATGATTTCATGAAGGTGCTTGTGCTGCATAAAAGTCAGGCATAAATGTTAAATTAAGAATGAAGTGTGGCATACCCAGACCTCAGTCATATGTCCTGACTGAAAGGGTTGTACTTAGATGTTTGTCTTTGTAATATTTTGTCCATATGTACCATGATATATATACATATGTACCATGTTATATACATATATATATTTTTTGAGACGATTTTCAGTCTTGTACTACATATTACCACTTATAAAAGCAGCAGCTGACCATACTTGTAAAATATTGACTACTTCATGCCATGCATAGATAATGCCATTTTAATCCTACTGAGAAGTTTACCATTTAATATAACAGATTTGCATTTGTACAAATCAGGGCGGTGAGGTTTGAATCCATGAGTCCTAAAACTCCAGGCCAGTGCATTAACCACTGGGCCAGCTGGTTTTAATAAGATTCATCCAACTAGTTATATTTGACACCATAGGGAGGTTGCTTGGGCCACCACTGTGACCCAAATGCACCCGTTCTGTGATTTATTTGCAACTGTGTTAGACAATTTTGTGAGTCATGAGTACAGCTTGTACAGTAAATTCTTTTATAAAGCTCCCCATGTGGCGTGATTTTTGGTGAATGCGATTGAAAAAGTGCATCCAAGATTAAATATTACTTATTATGAAGGTCTTTCCATGCTATTCAGTTTTAATGTACTTCTTCAATCTCATTTACAAAATAATCTTACTATGTAAAGGAACTTTATAAGATACATGTAGTTGACTAAAATTAATGTCAGTCAAGGATAGCCGATGTTGGGATGATAAGATAAAGTCTGTTATCAGACGCAAAGACTATTATTGATCTTTTTTATTAGCCTTTCTTGATCATTTTCAACATAAGATTTGCAGAATCTTGCATTGCTGATGATCATGGGGGCAGCGACATCTCATAAGGGGAGTCAAGGTCGTGGATATGGCAGATTCCTGATAATTTTCAATGCGAGATTTGTGCAGTCTTACATTGCTGTGAAGGAGTCAGAGGTCGTGGATATGGCAGAGTCTAAATCAAATTCCTGTGCTGCAGTTGAAAAGTTTTTTGGTATTTTTCCCGTTTACCGACAGAATAAGAATCGATTAGTGCAGCGTGTAACTAGTGTGTAAACAATTTGTTGCATATGTACAGCAGTCATCAGTGTTTCCTCAAACAACTTTGCATCTGTTTTATTGAATGAATATTTATTAACAGTGGGGCTGTGGGGTTCTCCCTCTGCTCTGTCTCATAATTCTCATACACTATGGATGTACTTTGTAAAAATATATTCACTACTGGATATATTTGATGCTTTGTTTTTAATCTGCAAAGTTATTTAGTCAGGTCATAACACTTTTGTATTTATTTTGCTAAATACTAATGTTATTTAACTTTAGTGATTAAGCTGAATAATCTTTTTTATTATATACAGCGTCAGAGATAATGTAACTATATAAATTTTTAGAATACAATAAACTATCATTATGACAATGCATATTTATATTTTTTCCCCTTTAAAAATTAAATGTTCACTTCCAGCCTTCTTTATTTACACACCAGCACTCTCCAATGAGTAAGGTGACCCCAGAACAAGAGAAAATGTATTCATTGTGGGATTTTGAATCCCCATATATCAGAATATTCTTGAGATAGGTAGTAACCCTCAACCCTTGTCTGATGTGTCTGTTATTCCCCTCGTTGCCAAGTTGGGTAGAAGGAGAGTTAGTGACTTTCCCCACTGCCATGAGAGGTGAGTTTTGTGCCAGCAGTGTGCAATGCACCATGTCCACTACACCTGCCTCAGTGACATTGGTATTAGAAAAGGAGACATATTTGTCACTGAATCTTGGAACTTTGATGAGTTTTATGAATGTCATGGTGACTGATGTTCTGATGTATCAAGTGATGAACATTCTGTCTACTATTTGGCAACATTGCTCCAGGGCATTCAAGCCAGGCTGGATTTTTTTAATGTCTAGGGCCGGCAATCTTGTGTTGAGAACAGATTTGGCTGTTTGTGTCTTTTCAGTCAGAGAAGAAGATTAGTTCATCATGCTGTATGACCCTTACAGATTCAATTATAATAATAAAAACAGCCTATCAAGCTGAGTGCCTGACATCACCACAAGTCCAAGACACAGAATCCTCCAAAATAAAAGGCACAATACCGTGACTGGAACAATACAAATAACCCGCACATAGGAGAGGGGAGCTTAGGACGACGATTGGTCCGACTTGTCAAAAACGACTAGTCAAAGAAGGACCTGGGAGCATGAAAATCCATTTCCCTCCCTTTGCTCATCATACAGATTGCAATCCATAACCTTGTACAAGGTATGTAGGGATATAAAGTGCAGTGGCATTGGTAACATGGAGCACACAGCACATGGCGCTGTGTGTGCCCCGAGCTTTGTTCTGCCTGGTAATTAACTAGTAACTAGGTGTCAAGAAGGACATCATACAAGTGTACACCTGGGTGTGTTTTTGATAGCTACCTGCAGAGGAAGTGATCACCATCATCTTGATAGAGCTTGCATCGAGGCTGCCAGACTAGGTAATTTAGCTGACATTAACAAGAGTCAGTCGAGTATCAAGTACACGTACATGAAATTGTCCACGTTCACCATCATTCACTCATTCATTGTCTTGCAAGAAGTGTGCCGACATCACAGTTCAGACAACCTTTCAATCTGCAACATTCCTATTCCTCCAAGACTCGAGTCTGCCATACCAGATTTCCATTCCCAGATGCTATATGACCCCTATGGATCAAGTGTACCTCCCCATAAATGACTTTGATACTATAAATGACTTTGATACTATTCACTGACCTCAACACAACCAAAGAACCTCAGAACCCAGCTGCATCACCATTGTCGATTTAGCACTTATTTGATTTTAATAATCAGAACCCAGAATGACTTTTGATAATTACTTATTATGCAAGTTCAGTACTGGTGCTCTACCTACTTAATCCTGCATAACCTTGACTTTAGAGTCGACTATTTATGGATTGTCTAAGCATGAAAGGGCACAGTTGCAGGCAAGGACGCCAATGGAAATAAATCACTTTGTCTAAGTTTTTGGTTATCCCAGGTAATCTACACATATGCTGCTATATATGACTATTTATGTAACCATGTGTATCTTTTTTTTTTTTTTTTTCAACAAGTCGGCCATCTCCCACCGAGGCAGGGTGACCCAAAAAAAGAAAATCCCCAAAAAGAAAATACTTTCATCATCATTCAACACTTTCACCTCACTAAACATAATCACTGTCTTTGCAGAGGCACTTTAGATACTACAGTTTAGAATAGTCCTCCAAACTGTCACTATCCCAGACCCCTTGTGGAAATTTGTCTTGGGACTGCCTCCTTGTAAGCTGTCCCCCTGGCAAACACTGTTGACACCGACACTCAGAGATTACCCCCCACCAAAGTTGCTTATGGGACAGATTTCCAAATAACTGAGCTGAAGAATTCCCCACATCATGCACGACTAAAAGGGGTTAACACTTGATGGAGAAAATTTGTCACCTAGTCTTCCAATCTCCCTAAGCCTTAGTCCCCCTTTAAATCGATGAATGCAGTATGGGGCCTGTATAACCCCCTGTGGTTTAGCACTTCTTTTGATGATGATAATAATAATAAGCAGTATGGGACACTAGCTTCTAGACTTGTATTTTTAAAAGAAGACGCTGATACGTACTGATGTAAAGCCCATCTGCTTGAGACCCACAGATAAACTCACTTCGTTTACAAAAACTGGCCAGATACTGAGAGAAAGAAAGGTATTGTCTTACTGTAATGGGTCTGGGTGGAGAAAGATATCCACAGTACTTCGGGATGTCTCCTCCGAGTTCCCAGGTCTGTTGGTGGTAGACACATGGGTTTGCCGTGCAACTGTACACGGTACTTGTTCACTCGTTGGTGTCTGGTCTTAGAGGGAAAATTTTTTTTTCCCCCTAGTTCAAGTGTGGCCGTTCTCCAGTAAATCCCAATGTTGCCATTTAAGGCCAAACCTACCCATGTTAAATCCAGGGCTACCTTTTTTATTAAAAGGTAATAAACCCGTTATTCCCCCCCTTTCCCGGGGAAGGGGAAAACCCCCCCCCTTGATGGTTAAAAAATCTAATTTTTGTGGGGAATTTTGAAAAATTGTCTATCTGGGGCCATTTGCAACAAACAATCTCCCAGGGGGGTGACCATGTATAATTTTCCCATCATCCCCTTTAGGTATGGTTTAGTCCCCCTCACTAAATGACTCCCCCGTTATTTCACCCTCTGAACCCACTAAAACTAGACCCGTTTAAAAAAATCTAATAGATAAAGTAAAATTTTTGTTAATTTTTGTGGTTTGGTTTTGATTAGGACCAATTGGGGGGAAAGGCCTTTTAAATATCCCCTTCTCTGCCCTGGGTGTTCCCAATCTTTTTTTTACCCCCAAAAATTATCTCAACTCCACTCCAATGGAATGACAATCGTACTTTTGGGGGAAACTGCATTCTTTTTGGTGTTGCTTTGACCAATCCTGGTAAAAGTTCTTCCCTCAAGATGATGGATGGGGTTTTCCCGCTGATCAAAAAGATTAAATTTCCCCTTTATTTTCTTAAACCCCCGGGCCGGGGGTTTACCATGGGGTTTCGGGGGGGGTTCTATCTTTATTTCCTTTTTTTAATTTATCTAATGAATTTTAATTTAATAATAAAAATAATAATAATATCTTTTTTACTACAAAACATGTACATGGTATACATCCTACTAATATTCTATATAAGAAACCTTTTTTGCTGACATTTGGGCAGTTAGGTAGTGTCCAGGATACTCACCCATGATAACACCCCGGACCCCTTTTATGATGGGAAATGCCAAAATGTAAAAAAACCGCCCAATGTTTCTGCCCCGGCTGGGAACGAACCCAGGTTGGGTGGCGAAGCTTTGCCAAGAACCCCTTGGCTTTGCCCCCCCAGTCTATACACATTCACCCTCTCTTCCAAAATTTAAAATTTATAAGGATGAAATTTATCATCCCTTCCATATCCAACATGGGGTCCTGGGATGGCTCCCCATCCAGAAGGGTTTTTTTTCCAATTATTTATAAATTGATTCACTGGTTTTTTGTCCCCCCAAAATTAAATTTTAGTTCACTGTTTTTGAAAATTTACCCAAACAGGATTTGTTGCCCTTGATAATCAGGGAAACTTACGGCATAGAAGACAACGACCTGTATGGGGTGGCTTTGAATGGTGCCTTCAGAATTTTTGTGAAACTCCTACATGGGCAAGTGTATGATGGTCTTGTAGACCGTTTTCAAGATATCCCAGTGGATGTGACCCCTGACGTGAGAGTACGGTTAGTGGACGTCTCTCGCCAGTATACATGGGTGAGGGTACGGAATATCCCCTTTGAGGCTGATGAGACAGACATTCGTCAGGCCTTCAGAGGGTATGGTGTTATTCATGTTGCCCAGCAGGGTAAATGGGCATCTGGAGTGTATGAAGGCCTACCGGAGGGAAGTTACACCCTCAAAATGTCGCTCCATCAGCCGATTCCTTTGTATGTGTTTCTGGAGGATTTTAGAACACAGGTAATGGTGACGTATCCTGGGCAGCGTAGGACATGTAGGATATGTGGAGACTACAATCACGTTGCAGCTGAGTGTGGACGGCGGGGGCAGGCTGGGCGACCGGCGGGTGCAGCGCCGGCTGGCATGGAGCAAGTGATTTCTGTGGCAGACAGGGTCGATGATGGAGGGCATGGTCGCCTCTGGAGCAAAGTGGTTGAGGCCCCGGTGGTGGGGCCTGGAGTGGATGTGCCACTTCCAGAGCAGGAGAAGCTGCTGGTGGAGAAGGGGGAGTCTGAGGGCGAGGAGGGCTTCACGGAGAAGGTTAACACAATGCAGTCTTTTTTACAGTCCCCTGTGGAGGTCTCACTGGCTGGGGCTTTGGAGGGCCAGGAGCCTGCATCAGTGGAGGATGATGGGCATGAGGTGGATGTGGGCGAGGCTGTGTGTGCAGCCGAGGGGCTGACATCTGGGGAGGTCATTGGGCAGACGATCGTTGTGGAGGTGCACTAAGAGGAGGAACCTGTTCAGTCGATGGAGGAAGGTGGTGGGATCAGGAAAAGGGCGGCGGTGACGTCGGACTCTGACGATGTCTTAACGCTGGCCCAATGCCCAGGGAAGGTGTGGGTGGAGGAGGGTAGTAACGTGCGAGGGAGAAAGAACCAGCAACAGGTGGTGCAGGGCGGCCCTGGCGTCCAGCGAGGTGAGCGAGGCAAGGATGGTGTAAATGGCCCTGGTGGGCGTATGAAGGGAGATGGGGCCGGAGGAGGCAACATCTTTAGTGGGCCTCAGGTGCATGACGCTAAACGTTAATGGTTTGTGTGTACGAATGAAGCGCGATTGGTTATGTATGTTTTTGCGTAGACATCGTGTGGATGTGGCATACCTTCAGGAGCACAACTGGAAGGTTGGAAAGGTTGTTGAACTGGAGGGTTACCAAAGTTTTGTAGCGCATTCAGAGCACTTAAAAGGTGGGTGGCTATCTTGATCCGGGAGGCAAGCCCGTTCGTGTTGCTCAGGAGTGAGGGGAGGGCTGAGGGTAGGGTTGTACGAGTGGATGGCTGGTGGGGAGGTGAGAGAGTCGCTTTTGTGGGTGTGTATGCGCCGGCGGAGAACATTGCGAGTGTAAAAACGGCATTCGTGAGGGAAGAGTTGGTTTATTTTTTCGAACGTTACCATCATTGGCATTAGTGGGTGGGGACTGGAACTGTGTTGTAAGACGTGCGGATGTTGCGCCGAGGGGGCGGGCTATTTGTCGACCGTTTTGGGGGACCTGTTGAGGGATGTTCAGTTGAGGGATGTGTTTAACGGGGTTCGTGGGAGGTACAACACACTTACGTGCGGGAAAGCTATGGGGCGAGATTAGATAGAATTTATGTAACACAGCGTGTCCGAATCGAGTCTTTTCGTACTGTGGAGGCACCATATTCTGATCATAGGGCAGTTGTAGCGGAAGTAGGGTGGGAGGAATTAGCTAGACGACAGGCGAGTTACTGGAAATTAAATACTAAGGTTATGGAGGATGAGGAGGTGGTGGGGGTTCGCAGAGCTATGGGAGGAGCTTGGGGAGGAGGGGAGGGCTGTTGACGATGTGGTGGGTTGGTGGGATGGTATTGCTAAGGCTCGGATTCGGGATTTTTATATTCGTGAGGGGAAGAGGATTAATCGCATGCGGTATGGGTTGTCTAATTATCTGGAGCAACGTTTACATGTTTGTTACAGTAGGGGAGCTTTGCACGGACGGTACCAGGTGGGGGAGATGGAGGCCCTGAAGGAGAAGTTACGGGAGTTGCAGAATGAGCGTTTTGATGCCGTAAGGGTGCAAGCAGGTTTCGATGAGGTGCTCTGGGGGGATAGGCCGTCGGCCTGTGTCCTGAGGGGGCAACAGCAACGTAGGAAGGCGACAACTCTGACGCAGTTGGAGGTGTGTGAGGCAGAGGTGGGTTATAGGGTGGGGCAGGTGATCAGGTCGACAGAGGGTATGGGAGTGTATGCGGACCGGTGGTATGCTCGTTATTGGAGAAGTAGAGGGGTGGAGGAGGGGAATTTAGAGGAGGTGTGTGGGTGTATAGGAAAACCCCTTGGGAGGGGTGATAGAATAGCATTGGGGGACATAGAGGAGGAGGAGATTTGGCGGGCGTTGGCTGGGATGAGCAAGGGAAAGGTGCTGGGTGTGGATGGGATTCCTTGTGAATTTTATCTGACGCATTGGGATCTGTTGCGGGGTTTCTTGGTTAGACTACTGAATGCGATGAAAAGGGAGGTAGATTAGGGGTGGGGCAGGCAACTGGGGTGGTGGTCTTAGTACCGAAGGGGTCACAACAGCGAACCCTGAACGATTATCGCGCGCTGTCATTGCTGTGCACCGATTACAAGCTTTTTGCGAAGGTGCTAGGTAATCGCATAAAGTGTGTCGTCGATAGGGTGGTAGCAGAGAGCCAGTTCGGTATGCCTGGACGCTCGATGATGATGGGACATGGTATCCTGAGGGATTTTGTGGCTGGGATAGGTGAGGGGGATGGGGGTGTGGGTTTGTTAGCGTTAGATTGGAAAGGAGCGTACGACACTGTGGAGCGGGAGGCTTTACGTCGCATCTTATTGTGTCAGGGTTTCGGGGAGGAAATAGTGGGATGGGTGAACACATTATATGCGCAAGCGTGTGTTCGTGTGCAAGTCAATGGGCGTCTGGGGGAGGTGGTGGTCATGGGAAAGGGGACTTCGGTCAGGGTGCCCGCTCTCACAACTATTATTTGCATGTGTGCAGGACCCGTTTCATAGATTGGTGGAGGCGAGAATGGGTGGGGAGGGTAGTCCGTGGCCAGGTCTGGTAGGGTACGTGGACGATGTGACGATTTTGGTGAATGAGAGAACGCGATTGGGTGGGTTAGAGGAGGTGGTGCGGGTGTACGGGGGTGCGTCTGGGATGGGAGTGAATGTCGAGAAATCGTTTATATTAGGGTTGGGGACGTGGGAACAAAGGGTGGAGTGGGGTGTCGGGTGGTGCGGAACTGCGTGGAGGTGTTGAAGATTTGTGGCATTCTTTACAGAGGGGATTTAGTAAGGGCAAGGAGGATAATTCTGTTCGTTTGGCAGAACGGGTGGAGAAGCAATTAGGGGTGCTGCGACCGCACCACCTCACCATTCTGCAGAGGGCCATTGTAGTTAACGTACTATTGTACAGTAAGATTTGGTTTGTCGCCAGTGTGTTCCCGTTAACAACGCAGGTAATTCAACGTATTCAGAGGAGGGTGTTCAGGTTTTTGTGGGGTTCGCAGTGTGAGTGGTTAAGAAGAGAGGTGGTCATGTTGCCAGCGAGAAGGGGAGGGTTGGGTTTGTTGGATTTGGGGCAGAGGGTTAAATGTGTTTTTATCAGGCGTGAGGTCTTGAGAGGGGGATTTTAGGGAGGGACGGTTGGGGAAAGTCCATGATGTGCTGCGGGGAATGTACAGGGGAGCAGACCTGCGGGAGTGTGAGGCAGTCTTGCGGTGTTAGCGATGGCCAGGGACCCAGTGAAGGTCAGGGTGAGGGTTTTGCAGAGGGCGATGCGGCGGAATGGGGTGCAACGGGGGAAGGGATTATATCCAGTTTACGATTGGTCGAACATATGGAGAAGATTTAGAAGGTTGAGGTTACAACCCAGAGTGCGGGAGGTTATGTTTCGATTCTTGCATGGGATCTTGCCATCGGGTGCAGTACTGAGGGATAGGAGGGTGGGAGGGGAGGGGCGTGTGGTTGGTGTGGGGGAGAGGACACCGCTTATCATGTTGTGTATTTCTGTGAGGGGTTGGGGGGATCAGGGAGTGGGTTGGTAGAGTTGCGGCACGGGTGGGTGGGCTTTGTGTGTCGGTTTTGAGGGCGCTGAGTTTGGATGTGGGGGGTAGAGAAAGGTGAGGCGCGTGGACTGGCATATGTGATGGTAGATTATGTATACATATCCTGGAGCATGAGGGCGTCGCTGCGTGGGAGGTGCGGAAGCGGGTACTGGCAGCAACGATTTATCGTACTATGTGTAGGAATAGGACTCTTTATGGGAACCAGGTGGGGGAGTGTTTTACTGAGGGTTACCGTACCCTCACGGTGCGGGATTTGCTCAGAATGTAGGGGGGGGAAATGGCTCAGGGGAATGACGACGGGCTTGCCGTCCGGGAGAGAGGTTTTTTTTTGGGGGGAATGGGGGTATGAGGGGGAGTGATATGTGGAAAGATGGTGGCACCTATCGATAGATGAATCAGTTGCGCTGTCATTCGCCAGCACAAACAAGTGGAGTAAGTGTATCTATGTCACGGTTTTGTGACATGTAATGGTGTGGGTGGTTGTCATGTTTATGTCAATTGGCGTGTGTGGTAGTGTTAGATGGAGTGTGTGAAGGCTACTAGCGCCTGTGTGCGTTAAGGTATGCCAATAGGATGGAAGGTGGCTAACGCTGCCGGTGCTAAGTTGACTTGTGGAGATTGGTGTTATGTACTGATGCACATCGAGTCCCTGGCACTTTGGCATAAAGTTCAGTGT
>WNWK01020202.1:0-36286 GCA_009830355.1 Cherax destructor | reverse complement strand
TCCTGAGACTGAGGACAGGGGGGGGGGGAAAGGATTAGATATGGGGGCCAAATGTATGGGAGAAAGGGGAATCGGGTGGTGTATGGAGTAAATGGGAGTCTGCATTTTCTGATGAGTATAGGAACATGGTTTTGCGGGATGTATTGTAGACGTAGAATGGGGCTTGACGTGGTAGGAGGGTAAGCTCATCCTGGTTAAGGTATGACAGTGAGCGTGGAGTTTTGGATGTGTATTAGGGTGTAGTTCTAGGTGGGGGAGGTGTGTCTGTTGGGTCATAGTGGGAGAGGAATTTAATTATCAAGGTAATTTTAGCGGTTGTGGGGAGATATGGGGTTTAGGGTATGTGTGCATGGAGGGGGTTGGGATGACTAATGACGCAGGGGGTGGCTTTTCAAGTGGGGAAGGGTTTTGATTATAGGGTTAATCTTTTTGTAAGGGGTTTGAGTGGGTTTACCTGACGGTTTTTCTTGGTCGGAGAGGCATGGGTCTGGAGTATGAGTATGGGGAGCTTCTCTGGTGGATTATGACGTAGGGAATACAAAATATTAGCCTCATGTATCTGTTTTGTATCGTTAAACGATCATAAAAAAGGGTTTCACATTGTAATTAACATTGTGCGTTGTGTACGCATACGTGAAAAGTATAGTATTTCCTATACGTGTTATTTTTATTGTGGGTACTGTTATGTTTACTTGTATAAAACCTGTGTGTTGGATAATATTACGTCATATAATTGTACCGAGTAAAAACAGTTGTAAGTTAAAGTTTACTGAATGAGGAGTGGTGACGACTATCAGTATAGTGTGTTAGGTTAGATATATTTTTAGTATGATGTATGATATTACCTTGTTCAGAACAACCGGATTTTATAAATGTTCATGTTGTAACTGAGTACATTATCAGTTACGCCTTGTTGCGTATTAACTATATGAATATATGTTGTTTGTTAATATGATGTTCTGACAGCTTTGTTAATGTAGTGGGAGGGAGGGTTACCTTATAAAGAAGGAATAAGGTACAGGGTTTAGGGCCTGCTTTAGTTTTATGTGTTTGGTAGATATATTTGCATGTGACAAAGATGCAAAGGGTATTGGTTTGTTTCAAGTGTATTTTGGCATTATATATAAGTTATGCTCTTTTATGTATGTCACGTATAAGGTTGTAAGTCATATAGGGTGCACGGAATAATTTGAAAAAAAAAAAACATGCCTGTTTGTGTCAATGTGACCCGTTGGTAGACAAAGATGTTATAAGGTTATGGGATATATATATATATATATATATATATATATATTTATATATATATATATATATATATATATATATATATATATATATATATATATGTGTGTGTGTATATATATATATATATATATGTATATTATATATATATGTATATATATATATATGTATATATATATGTATATATATATGTATATATATATATGTAAATATATATAGATATATATATATTTATATATATGTATATATATATATATATATATATATATATATATATATATATATATATATATATATATATATATATATATATATAAAATTTGTAGTCTTTAGCTTTGTTTTTATGTTTAATGTTTTTTGGTGTTACAACTGGGTTGTTGAGTGTTGTGTTTTTTTGTGCACTCGCAGTCTTAAATTCTTTATTTTTATTTGTAATATTCAGATTGGGGGGTTGAGCTGAGGAAGGGGAAGTTTCACATTTGATGTTGCAGTGTTTTAAGCATACTATGTTATTTTTGGTTTTGTACCTTTGTTTGTTCAAGTAATGGTAATTGATTTCATGTTATTAACTTCCTATGGTTTTTGTTAATTTTTATTTTATTGGAAGTTAATGTTTTGTTTAATAGTTCCTGAGTAGGTGTATCAGTACATCTTACGGTGGTGTTATTTGTTTTTCTTATTTATATACCTTTTGTTATACGGTGTTATGTTCTTTATACTAGTATGTGGATTATATGTATAAGTTTTAAATAAAAATATAAAAAAAAAAGACGATAACCTGAAACAAACCACACTCAACACCAAGACTCCATAACCCAACACAAATACCATTCTCACAACAGCCTCTCACAATAACCCCTCCCACCCCTCTGACTAATGGACAAAGACCAGGGATCCAAGAACCTACGAACCAAAATACAGTATTGTAAAAGCGGCTGAAGGTATGGTACGCCAAAGCAGATGGAATAACAAATGAGAGTGAGGCGTGGCACGAACGAATCATGAAGGCATCCCCAGACAGCATTGCACTCACAGAGCCATAGCTTACAGAGATGATAACAGACATGAACTTGCCGACTGGCTATCAGATCTTGGGGAAAGATAGACGGGGTAGAGGAGTGTCACTGCTCATCAGAAACCAATAGTGTTTTGAGGAGATGTGTGGAATGGACAAAGGGAAAGCAGATAACTACAAAGTAGGAACACTTACGACCAGAAATCCCAGAGTGTTGATAGCAGTGATGTACAACCCGCGCCCCTGAATAGGAAGAAACCAAGGGAAGAGTATGATGTGAATAACAGAGCAATTGTGGATGCACTAGTTTAGTCAGCAAGAAGGGCCCACATGGGCAGGGCAAAGTTACTGGTCATGGAGAACTTTAACCACAAGGAGATTGACTGGGAAAACCTGGAGCCAAATGGGGGTCCAGGAACTTGGAGGATACGATGCTGGAGGTGGTAATGGAAAACTTCATGCACCAACATGTTAAAGACAGAAGCAGAGAGAGAAGATGAAACAGTACGGCTGGACCTTGTATTCACCTCGAGTGGTTCTGAATATTACATACAAAAGGCCCATCGTTAACAGTGGAGAGTGAAGCTACACAGGAAGGAGGGAAGAAGCCAAACTTCAGAAGAGGGGACTACAGAGGCATGAGGTAATTACTGTATAAGGTGCAGTGGGGAAGAGAACTAGAGGGAAATACAGTAAATGAAATGATGGAACATTTAGCCACAAAGTGCAGGGAGGCCGAGAAGTTTGTACCCAGGGGCAATAGAAACAGTAGGAAGTCCATTGTGAGCCCATGGTTTACCCAGAGGTGTAGATAGGCCACAGCCAAGTATACTAGACCATGGAAAAATAATATAAGGCAGAGGACTCAGGAAAACAAGGATCTGAGTCAGGATCAAGAGTATGCACGGATACAGAGGGAGGCCAAGCGGCAATACGAGAATGACACAGCATCGAAAGCCAACTCTGACCCAGAATCGTTATATAGCCACAACAGGAGGAAAGCAATAGTCAGTGACCAGGTAATCACGCTAAAGAAAGAAGGCGGGGAGCTCACAATGAATGACCAGGAAGTATGTGAAGAGCTCAGTACGAGATTTAGAGAGGTAATCTCAAAGGAGACAGGAAGGCTTCCAGTAAACAGAGGTCGTAAAGTACAGCACCAAGTGGACACACTACACACAGCTGAGGAAGTGAAGAAACTGCTATGTGAATTAAATACCTCAAAGGCAGTGGGCCAACATATCATCCTGAAAGAGAGAGAGCAGAAGTACTGTGTGCCGCTCACAACAATCTTCAACAAATCTATCGAAAATGGGCAACTGCTAGAGGTATGGAAGACAGAAATGTAGTGCCAATTTTTTAAGGAGACAGACAGGCAGCATTAAACGTCAGATCAGTGACACTGACATGTATAGTATGTAAACTCATGGAAAACATTATCAGAGTAGTGGTGAAGAACCTAGAAAGGAGTGGGCTCATGACACCCAGCACAGTTTCAAGGATGGAAAATCCTGTGTTACAAATCTAATGGAGTTCTATGACAAGGTAACAGAAGACAGGAAAGAAAGTGGTGGGTAGATTGGACTGTGGGAACGCTTTTGACACAGTACCACACAAGAGACTGGTTCAAAAGCTAGAAGTGCAAGAATAATAGAAAAAAAACACTGCATTGGATCAGGAAATACCTGACAGGAAGGAAACAGTCCTAGGGCCGGTGATATTTCTAGTATATGTGAATGACTTGACAGAAGGGATAGTCAGAGGTGTCCCTGTTCACAGAAAACAAAGTTAATGAGGAGAATACTAGTAGACGAGGATTAGGAAAGACTACAAAGGGAGTTTGAGGGGCAGAGTAAGATTTGAAGTGAATTTCTTTTTCAATACTCCGATTTCAATGATTTTTTTATTTTAGGCTAAGAACGTAGAGTAACTTTCGTACTCGAAGTTTCATGAGGCTTGCCTAAAAATAAATAGAAAACAATAAATACAGAGTTTTGATGTGACAACACAAGTTTTTTTTCGCAATTTCGGTAAGACTTAGAATGTTATAGTTGAGTTTTAATGAACAATAAAAGGCTAAAGAAAAAATCAAAGAGAAATGAACGACATGTCAATATATTTTATCCTAAAAATTATTGATTATTTTGGAGGGGATTATTTTGAAAAAAAAAATAGAAAAAGCATAAACGGTTCATAGTCTGGGAGATGATTTTGAAGATAAGACAAGATAAGATTTTCTTCGGATTTTTAACCCCGTAGGGTTAGCCACCCAGGATAACCCAAGAAAGTCAGTGCAACATCGAGGACTGTCTGTCTTATTTACATTGTGTGGTAGAGACAGAACCAAGTACAACAGCTAGGGAGACAGAAGGAAGGGAAGATGAAAATATAGACCTTTGTAGAAATGGTCTCTGGCAAACAGGAGGTAACGGGAATAAGAAGAAGGAAATGGTATTATAAACATTAGTTGCTTGGAAGAGGTTAAACGGTTCTGCTGGCATAGAAAATATGGTATATCTCCATCAATATACAGGCAGGTTTATGCCATAATAATTCGCCTACGGCTTTTGTAATGCATCCTAAAAACAAACAAAGGAAATTGAAATCAGGATATATTCAGATTTCTATGAGGTTACAACAATATTAGTTAACTTTTATGAGTTTAAAATGGAAGATATAGATTAAATGAATGTTAATCTCCTCAAGGGTGTTCTCCTACAACACTGAAATAAATCACTTCGTGATACGTGTGAAGAAAAGTCTAATTTTCCTGACGGAGTTAATTTTGTAAGGTGGGATATTTTCTTGATGTTTGGGCATGAGGCTGCCACTATATAACTCAGTACTGATAACAATGCGCGTTTCGTAAAAAAAATAAAAAATGATTCAAACCAAAATTATGAATTGGGTATCAATAATAAGATTGTTTATGGCAACATTTTGTAACCAATGCATTTCGAAGGAAGGTGAAGCAGCGGGAGGAACTCGTATCTCTTTCTGGGTTTGTCAATGTGAACACTTTACTTAGCAGTCATTTATTACCCTGTTAACACGCTTATCATTGAATGTGCAGCTATAATGCTCGTCGACCAGAAAGGGAGATTAATTGGTTTTAATAAGCATAATTCCACAGTTGAATGCTGCATTTAAGATCAAGGAGCAGGTGTTAAGCACAGAAGCCTTGATGGGTCTCAAGCACATGCAGGAAGATAGGCGTTTATATACTGGAGTCAGATGAAATGAAGTGAGCATCTTCCCGCCGGTGCTTCAGCTTCATCATGACTACTGTGATCAACACCTGCTCATGGGCTCAGAAGATTGATTACCTCGTCTTCTACTCTCTTCCGTTGATGTCACTGAAGTGTATTGATAAAACCACTGAATAGCGAAACGTCTGCAAATAAATATACACATGTTGCACCTGTGTATAATTCATCACCTGTACTTGCACCTTTATCATCACCTGTACTTGCACCTTTATCATCACCTGTACTTGCACCTTTATCATCACCTGTACTTGCACCTTTATCATCACCTGTACTTGCACCTTTATCATCACCTGTACTTGCACCTTTATCATCACCTGTACTGGCACCTTTATCATCACCTGTACTTGCACCTTTATCATCACCTGTACTTGCACCTTTATCATCACCTGTACTTGCACCTTTATCATCACCTGTACTTACACCTTTATCATCACCTGTACTTGCACCTTTATCATCACCTGTGTCATACATTTCAGTCAGTTATGAAAAGAAGAAAAAATACTCTTTAAGTTACATGCATCACACACCTCTCTCAAAGTTATACTCTCTCAAAGTTATACTCTCTCTCAAAGTTATACTCTCTCTCTGGCGTGTAACTTTTATCTTGGACGGGGACACTAGTCTTATCACTTGCTAGTTTAAATATCTTAATAAAAACATTATTTTGGACGTAATGACTTACCAGTGAATGTGTCGTAACTCTCGCTTAACTCATTACACATAAAACTTTATCAGTTAAAACACTTCCAGTAGCAGCACCACGAAAGACAGGAAAATACTATCCAACAGTTAGTGTTTGTGATGCTGAAAGATACCATACCGAATATTAACATGTATCAGAGGATGGACGAGATCGTTGGTCAAGTTCTATGCAACCATTCATCGTGCTTTTACAATGCGGACCCCCGAGTTTCGTAAAAACTTCACTCCTGAAGTCTGCTCAAGTGCCATTACCGAACGAATTTACTCCCTTAAGGAAATATTTAACGTAGGTTAGTCTATTTCAGACCCCCAAAAATACACTTCCACAAGAACTTACAAAATTATACTTACATAATTGCACGATTTCCGGGGTATTCGTTAACCGAGGGTCCACTGTATTGGCCTTCATTTTCCTAAAATGATCTTCTAGTCACCCATTCCAATGTATCAGTAACATCTACAGTTGTCCTCACAACAGGTCTGAATCAAGATGGCTAAGCAAATAACCTCACCGAATAATCCATCCAGGGAGAAACTGCAAGCACTCACCCGGACCGCTATGGGTGACTAAGTTGTTGTCCACCTACTAACAAATGATGTGCCAACAGCCATTTCCAAACTGTTACCTGAAGGCGCAACAGAGGACGATTTCTCAAGAACTCTGTTGTTCGATTCCAAATGAAGAAAGAATTGATTATCGAAGAATGTATTACCCAATGTACCCCATGCATAAGTAGCTAACATCAACAATACACTACCATCCCATCTCCAGTACAGGAGGTTACAGCAGGTGATGTGAGAATATCACTACCCACAACAAATTAACAATGACACAAAGAAATGAAATGAAGAGACCTGATTCCCCAAGGGAGAGCCCCACACCGCCGACACCCAGTTCAGACTGCCAAGTATGTACTCATGGAGACGCTTCTCTAATCTCCATTATAATCCTCACCACATATTCCAGGGATAACCCCTTGAAAAATGGTTGCAGAAGACAGAAGAAATTTACATTTGTAAGTAAATTTTTTCACGTAATTGTCCAAATATTTTTTGTATTAATCTATTTTTACATAATAAAATAATAAAATGAATTTATGTATTTTTAATTATACCAAATTATTAGATATATTTATTTTGAAATACCATGAAAATGTTTAAACAAAAGATATATTATCCTTGATCATTATTATATAATTTATATGGTGAGAAAGAAGTTATATAATAATGGAAATTTTCATCATCCTCTACACAATCATGTCAAGGTATCTATAAGAATAAAATACAGTGACATCGTATGAAAGAAAATTTATTGACTTCAAAATTATAATGTATGAATAAGAAAATAAAATATATTGTCTTTAACACAGAGAAATATAAAGACAAGGACCAAAATAGAGTTAAATGTAAGAAATGGGATCACAGCTGCCCGGTCGGCTGCCTGATTGGCCACTGGGCTGACTGCCTGACCGGCTGGCTGGCTAGCTGGCTGACTGGATGGCAAGTTGGCTGGTAGGCTGGCTGGCTCGCTCACTGGTTAGTAGGCTGGCTGGTTGGCTGGCTGGCTCGTTTGCTTACTGGCTGGCTCACAGGCTTGCTTGCTGCCTGGCTGGATAACAATCTTGCTGGCTGGCTGGCAGGCTGGCTGACTTGCTAGCTGGCTCGCTGACTGGTTAGTTGGCTGGCTGTCTGGCTCGCTCGCTGGTTCACTGGCTGGCTGGTTGGCCCACGCGTTGGCTGGGTCGCTTGCTGGCTGACTGGCTTACTCGCTGGCTGGTGTAGCAAGGCAGGGTGGTGTAGCACGGCAGGGTGATGACGCGGCAGGGTTGTCTGGTTATGAGTGGTACTGTGCCAAGGTGGTGGGGTGTGGTGTATTGTGATGTCATGTGGGAAGGTGATGATGAGATATGCTACAGCAGGAGGGAAGTGTGCTGTAGCTGGTTGGAGATGAAGTGGGCTGTGGTAGGGAGATGAAGAGGTGTGCTGAGGCTGTGACATGAAGTGTACTGTAGCAGTGTAGTGATGAGATGTAAGTTTATTTAGGCACAGGTACACATACAATTATCACACAGTGTAAATTACCTAAGATAACCCCCAAAAAAGTAACGTATTTACAATGGGATCTTTGAAAAACTTCTCCCCGGCGGGGAATCGAACCCCGGTCTCCCGCGTGACAGGCGGGGATACTCACCACTATACTACCGAGGACTGTAGCTGTGGAAGTGTAGTGTGCTGTAGAAGGGAAGTGATGACAGGTGTAGCAGTGTAGTTACGAGGTTTCCTGTGGCTGGTTGGTGATGAGTTGTGGTGTGGCATGGATGGTTCTCACCTGTTTGTGGTGAAGGGGTCGAATTTCAGTTTCTGTCCGTCCTCTCCGCTGGCCGCTACTGGGTCTCCCTCTCCTGTTGCATGAGCCCTATCATATGTCTTCTTAAAATTAATAATGAATCCTACCTCCATGACCTAGCTGTCGAGGTTGTTCCACCTCCTGACACCTGTAAAGATAAAGAAATGTTTCCTAACATCTGCATGAGCTGCGTCCTCGTGTACCTGAGATCCGCAGATCTAATCTGTCTAGCTTTTCAATCTCTCTCAGTATTTTCTACGCCTAATTATGTCATCATTTGTCCTTCTGTCCTCTGTAGTCATCAAGATCAGCTCCTATAGCCTCTCTTCATAGCTCTAACTTCTTAACTCTGGGACTAATCTTCTAGCAAACCTTTTCACATATTTTTCGAAACTATGTTCACGCCGAGGTCCTTCTCTTTTAGGAAGGTTTGCATCCTTTGTCCACCAACACTGAGCTCTGTTTATGGTCGTCTTTGATCCTCCCTAATCGTCATAACTTTGCATTTGCTGATATTAAATTCTAGATCTGCCGTCTCCAAAACTGTGCCGGCTTTTTTTTTTTTTTTTTTTTACGAATTTACCCTTTAAGAAGGTACTCGACTACTCTTCTGAAAGCTTTTCCTCAACCATACAGCCTGTGAATGCCTGACACTTTCTTCTAACTTAATGGTTCCTGTCAGCCATTTTTAAATACCGGGAAAATATTAGCTGTTTTCCAGCCCTAAGGCAACAGCTGCTCGTTTTCAAATGATTTGTTGAAGATGGCTCTTAGAGGTTCACAGTTCTTATGCTTCCTCTCAGAACCACACGGAGATGTTTCCAGGTTCAAATGACTTCGAGGTATGTAACTCACTCAATTCCTTCACCAGTTCTAATATTATATATCGTTGGTGAACCCTCCCTTTTTGACTCTGGCAAAGTTAATGATTCTTTAGATTTGGTTTTAATGATATATTAATCTCATTTTGTCATTTAGCCTATCTTCTGATTCATGCTAATTCATTTTTGTCTCTTCTGCTTGCTTTCTATTTTTTCCACGTTTTTGCGCTGTTTAGCTTTTACCGCCCTGCACCTCTGGCTGAACCCAGGGTTGACTATGTTCTGGCCTGTGATTCTTCTGCTCCTGGGTGTGATTTTCCTTCGACAAATATGTGCAAAGGTTTCTCAGAAGATTACTCCCAGAGTTAAGAAGTATTAACTATGAAAAGAGGCTATAGGAGCTGATCCTGATGACTACGGAGGACAGAAGGACAAAGGATGACAAGATAGACAGATTAGATCTGCGGATCTCAGGTACACGAGGTACATAGCTAGTAGTTAAAAATACGGATGGCTCATGCAGATGTTAGGAAACACTTCTTTATCTTTACAGGTGTCAGGAGGTGGAACAACCTCGACAGCTAGGTGATGGAGGTAGGATTTATAATTAATTTTGAGAAGACATATGATAGGGCTCATGCAACAGGAGAGGGAGACCCAGTAGCGGCCAGCGGAGAGGACGGCCAGAAACTGAAATTCGACCCCTTCACCACAAACAGGTGAGAACCATCATGCCACACCACAACTCATCACCAACCAGCCACAGGAAACTTCGTAACTACACTGCTACACCTGTCAGCACTTCCCTTCTACAGCACACTACACTTCCACAGCCACAGTCCTCGGTAGTATAGTGGTGAGTATCCCCGCCTGTCACGCGGGAGACCGGGGTTCGATTCCCCGCCGGGGAGAAGTTTTTCAAAGATCCCAATGTAAATACGTTATTTTTTTGAGGGGTTATCTTAGGTAATTTACACTGTGTGATAATTGTATGTGTACCTGTGCCTAAATAACTTACATCTCATCACTACACTGCTACAGTACACTTCCCTTCTGCTGTAGCATATCTCATCATCACCTTCCCACATCACAATACACCACACCCTTGGCACAGTACCACTCATAACTAATGAGCTACACCATACCAGACAACCCTGCCGCGTCATCACCCTGCCATGACACCACCCTGACATGACAAAACCCTGCCACGACACCACCCTGCCACAACACCACCCTGCCACAACAACACCCTACCACAACACTACCCTTCCACAACACCATCGTGCCACAACACCACCCTGCCACAACACCACAGTGCCACAACACCACCCTGCCACAACACCACCCTGCCACAACACCACCCTGCCACAACACCACCCTGCCACAACACCACCCTGTCACAACACCACCCTGCCACGACACCACCCTGCCACAACACGACCCTGCCACAACACCACCCTGCCACAACACCACCGTGCCACAACACCACCCTGCCACAACACCACCCTGCCACAACACCACCGTGCCACAACACCACCCTGCCACAACACCACCGTGCCACAACACCACCCTGCCACAACACCACCCTGCCACAACACCACCCTGCCACAACAACACCCTACCACAACACTACCCTTCCACAACACCACCGTGCCACAACACCACCGTGCCACAACACCACCCTGCCACAACACCACCCTGCCACAACACCACCCTGCCACAACACCACCCTGCCACAAAACCACCCTGCCACAACACCACCCTGCCACAACACCACCCTGCCACAACTCAACCCTGCCACAACACCACCCTGCCACAACACCACCCTGCCGCAACACCACACTGCCACAACACCACCCTGCCACAACACCACCCTGCCACAACACCCCCCTGCCACAACACCACCCTACCTCAACACCACCCTGCCACAACACCACCCTGCCACAACACCACCCTGCCACAACACCTCCCTGCCACAACACCACCCTGCCACAACACCACCCTGCCACAACACCACCCTGTCACAACACCACCCTGCCACAACACTACCCTGCCACAACACCACCCTGCCACAACACCCCCCCTGTCACAACACCACCCTGCTACAACTCAACTCTGCCACAACACCCTCCTGGTATATATATCAAGTCGTGACTAATAGCCCGATTCATCCAATTTGGAATATTTGGCAAGGATTCACTTTGCCGAATAAGCCGAATGAAAATTTGTTTTTGCCATAAATCAGCGGAAATCGATCTGCTCATAACGAAAATATGTCATAGATTTAATGTAATATTAAACATATTTAAGTTGAGCAATGTTTTATATAGCAGAATTTAGCTAAAATAAATTACGTTAGTTTTAAGAAGGCTTGGTCCAAAAATAAATATCTTTATATCATTGTTATTAGCAAAAGGCTATTAATCTGTAAAAAATGATTTTGAAAAGTTTATTTTTTAATGGAATTCGGCTATTTAACAAGTTGGGACTCTATATATATATATATATATATATATATATATATATATATATATATAATATATATATATATATATATATATATATATATATATATATTTTCAACAAGTCGGCCGTCTCCCACCGAGGCAGAGTGACCCAAAAAGAAAGAAAATCCCCCCCAAAAAAAATACTTTCATCATCATTCAACACTTTCACCACACTCATACATAATCACTGTCTTTGCAGAGGAGCTGAGATACAACAGCTGAGAATTGTCCCTCACAGCTGTCACTATCCCAGACCCCTCCTTTAAAGTGCAGGCATTGTACTTCCCATTTCCAGGACTCAAGTCCAACTAAATCAATTAACTGGTTTCCCTGAATCCCTTCACAAAATGTTACCCTGCTCACACTCCAACAGATCGTCATGTCCCAAAAACCATTAGTCTCCATTCACTCCTATCTAACACGCTCACACATGCTTGCTGGAAGTCCAAGCCCCTCGCCCACAATACCTCCTTTACCCCTTCCCTCCAACCTTTTCTAGGACGACCCCTACCCCGCCTTCCTTCCCCAACAGATTTATACGCTCTCCAAGTCATTCTACTTTGATCCATTCTCTCTAAATGACCAAACCACCTCAACAACCCCTCTTCAGCCCTCTGACAAATACTTTTAGTAACTCCACACCTTCTCCTAATTTCCACATTCCGAATTTTCTGCATAATATTTACACCACACATTGCCCTTAGACAGGACATCTCCACTGCCTCCAGCCTCCTCCTCGCTGCAGCATTTGCAACCCATGCTTCACACCCATATAAGAGTGTTGGTACCACTATACTTTCGTACATTCCCTTTTTTGCCTCCATGGATAACGTTTTTTGTCTCCACAGATACCTCAACGCACCACTCACCTTTTTCCTTCATCATTATATATATATATATATATATATATATATATATATATATATATATATATTTTATATATATATATATATATATATATGTGTGTGTGGTCTGTTGGCTAAAGCTCTCGCTTCACACGGCGAGCCCATCAGTAAAATGGGTACCTGGGTGTTAGTCGACTGGTGTGAGTCGCATCCTAGGACACTGACCTAATCTGCCCGAAATGCTCCGCATAACAAATGACTTTCTATATAGTAGTATGTCACTGATGTCAGCTAGGCCTGTATACCATGTACATGTACTTGTAGTAAATAAAGATATTATATATAAATGCCTGCAGCAATCTGGGCACGCGGCCCACTGCCGGGGAGCTGGACGAAGTATTTGACATGAAGCTCTGAGTTGTTATCTATGTTGTTTTACTCCCTATTGTATTTCTGTCAATGTATTTTGTCTATATATATATATATATATATATATATATATATATATATATATATATATATATATATATATATATATATATATATATATATATATATATATATATATATATATATATATATATATATATATATATATATATATATATATATATATATATATATATATATATATATATATATATATGAAGACACCACTATGAAAATAGAAGATTCCAAGCGCTTTCGTGACTACTCACATTATCACGAATGCGCTTGGAATTCTTCTATTTTTTCATAGTGGTTGTCTTGCATATTTTGATATCACCTGTTTACTGTGATCTTTTTGCATATATATATATATGTATTATATATATATATATATATATATATATATATATATATATATATATATATATATATATATATATATATATATATATATATATATAGTATATATATGCAAAATATAGGGGGAATGCAATACATCATCAGGAGCTTGCAATGTTGCAGAAAAGGAGCAGGAAATCCAGGAAGGTTCGTTCGTGAATGTTTATCTGCAGACAGTAACAGTGCATGTCTGGTTTCCAAAGTTTTCAACAGAGGACAGGCCTCTAGGTAGGCATACCCAGACCTGCGTTGCTCTCATTTGCCGCCAACTCAACCTAGAGACAACAGCTCCACTCCTCTCTTCCTCGCGGGCATGGCCCTCTGGGTCACCCCAATTAAAGTAAGAAGCCTCCGAGACCTTATCATTGATCCCTGCTTGGATACCCACGTAATCTTTCGGCGATATTGGTGATTAAGTCAGTAAGTTTATTCAGATATACACAAATACAGTTACATAGATTATCATACATAGCAGCATATGTGTAGAGAACCTAGGATAACCCAAAAAAGTCAGACAGAGTGACTTATTTCCATTGGGGTAGAGGTGATAGAGATGGGACCAGCAGTTGTGTTTCCCACAGAGAGGAAGGAAGCATGAAGATGCCTCTCCTTCATCGCCCCATACAAGAAGCATCCGTCTCTCTACGAGTTGTCCCGAAGTGTCTGGAAGTTTCATTATTCAGACACAGGATCAGTAAGATCCAGGCCGAAATTTGCTGAATTTTCTTCGAGAAATCTTCGTGGTGTCACCTGGGTCTTCACAGTGTCCCATGTTGTTCTTCAGTCACGTGTTCATCGTCACCTTTATGTTTCTGCTGTTGTTATTCAGCTCAGCACGGCTATTTCAGCAAAGCAGAAGTGAGTTTGTGTGGTGCTCTGCGTCCAGTGTGGTTAATTTTCCACGTTGTATGCAGTGGCGTCGTAAGGGGGGGGGGGCGTAGAGGCCGGGGGGGATGGCTCGCGGGCTGACACGGGTGACATCATCAAGGGGTGACACCATCAAGGGTGACACCATAGTGCAAATGGAGGATGGAAGAGTTCAAGTGAAGGAAGTTTTTCTTGTTTCTTTTTCCTTTGAAGGACAAAAAAGCTGTTGATATCAGTTCTGATATCCTGAAAAAGCCGGAAAGTGATGGACCGGACTTGATGCTGTGCCGTGCTCAAGGATATGACAATACTGCCACCATGGAGGTGTTCAAGCCATTCTTAAGGGAAAGAACAATAAGACAATTTTCAGTGGTTGTGTGGACCATTCATTGAACTTGTGTGGTCAGCATTCTTTTGCCAATAATTCATCATATGTGAAATATTTTGGCAGTCTTGAGTCAGCGTACACATTCTTTGCCTCCTCCACTCATCGATGGGATGTATTAATGGACCATATTGCAGTCTCTTTGAAAAGATTATCAACAACAAGATGGAGTTCTCATTACAGTGCAGTGAAACCAGTAGTGAAATCGTTCGAGAAATTTGTGGCAGTGATTGAAGTTCTTTGTGATCCACAGGAAAATCTGGACACAAGAGGAGCAGCTCAAGGTCTTCTCCCTGCTGTGTGCGATTTCACATTTCTGTGTTATCTTTATTTCTGGTGTGAGGTTCAGCTTGCACAGTAGTAGTTGCAGACTGAGGATTTAACTCTTGACAAAGTGGTGGTGAAGCTAGAGGCACTGCGATTATTTTTGTATGAAGGGCGAGATCGCATAGTGGAGAATTCAATACAACAAGCACTTTTGAACTGTGAGGTGTATGGATTTCCAACAGAGAAGAATCAGGTTAAAGAAAAAGGATTGCAGGGGAGCAGGCAAGAGATTCTGAACTCACTCTTCAGGAAGAAAACAAGAGGGCGATGTTGGAGTTCAATGAACGTTTTCATAATGAACTCGAGATGATCAAAAGCAATCAAGGATGTGTCAGCCATGTTTCGGGTCATTCAAACGAAGAATCTTGTGCAGCTACTGAAGAAGAATTGGAGGTGACGGCTTCAAGACTCAGTCTTCTATAATGAATTATGCAAGAATGAGCTCATGCTTGAAATACCAAGACAAAGGAGGCACCAGCAAGCTGCTGATGTTGATCTTGAAAAAGTTAAGCACTGGACTGCAGTGGATGCACTAGCATTCACAGCTGAATGGGATTTCATTGAATCTCTTGCAACTCTGACACTCTGCCTGAGGTTGTTATTCACTATATGTGTTTCAGTGGCTTCTTGTGAAAGGAATTTCTCGAAGTTGAAGCTGATTTAAAACTATTTACGGTCCACAATGAGTCAATCCAGAATCTCTGACTTAGCAATGTTATGATAGAAAATGGGTCAGTTGACAGCATTGATTTTGATGATGTGATAGATGATTTTGCACGATTGAAGGCAAGGAAATGTAAGATCTGATTCATTGAGATGTTTCCTGTGCTCAAGGTCAAATCGGAACTAGTGTTTCTCTGATATTGCAATGTTTTTCTTTATTTTTCATTTTTTTACATTGTTGAAGATGAATAAATGTAGGATCTGTTGCCAGTACTCAAAGTGATATTTGAGTTTATGTTTCCTCAATATTACTACGATTATTTATTTTATCATTAGTAAAGTTGAGAAGTATTCTCCTGTTCGGTTTATGGCCCTTAAACGTTCTCATTGCTAAACATTAGTCATTGGTCATGCAGTAGTGACGTAACTAGAGTTTACTCCCCCCATCCCTTAGATTTCATGGGAGTGACACCAAAGATGCCGCCCCGGGTGACACCAACCCTTGCAACGCCACAGTGTGTATGGGTGAGGAGGATTGGTGCTGCGGTCCTGACTCCAGTATACGCACCTCCCCTCTCTCACCCACGACCACCATACACCACTACACTCTCACATCTTCTCTGCTGTTTTTCTAGGAATTCAGTGTGAATTTTGCCAGAGCTGTGTATCTGAGTGCCCAAGGTCACTTGAAGCCACGTGTGGATAAGGGCACGTGGATCTGCAAGCCATGTAGAGCGAGCCACATGGGTTAATAAGCCAGATGTCAAAAGCCACATGCTGTTGTCTGCTGCCTGACGTCCTTGCCTGACATCACCTCACGATGTCACCATGCTGCCCGACGTCACCCCAAGATGTCTGCCCCAACGTCACCTCGCGACGCCACCATGCTGCCCTGATGTCACCTCACAATGTCACCCCACATCCCTCACGACTTCACATCTGACATCACCACATGTCACATCGACAGTGTTATAGTTTCACAGTGAGCAATTTGTTTCAGTATTGTCGAGAACGATTGAGAGATGATATGTCACATGTTAATTCCTCTCAGTCAGTGTTCTCATGTTTGTGATTACCTCCATGTCGATTTTTGCTTTGAAAAGCATCTTTTGCTAGTGCAAGCCATGTTGTAACCACATGTGCAGTGCGGGTGTGTGCAGCTTTACGTGTGTCCCGATGTGTGGTCTGAGTCTGAGCCCAGACCATTGGTAACACCCTAGTGTTACATGTGACCCTTTATGACTGTTGACAGCTGACATTAGTCAGTCCAGGTGTCAGTTTACGAGCATCTGAGCCCCCATGTACAGAAAGCTCTTATGCTCGCAATGTCGTAGATGTCATGTCTGAGTCATACCATTTACGACTCTCATTGAGACTCCTTTCACTCCACCTTCTGCCCATCAGAGTGCAGTTATGTGTAGAAAACCAGTCCGAGGACGCTTAGACTAACCTCTCCTATGACTCAAACTCTGTCGAGAGAATGACACCGTCAAGCCGCAGAAGCCCTGTCGGGAGGCGACTGTATGACTCGTGTCACAGGTTCAGTGAGCAGCCTGCACAAAGATGATGTCACTTTAACTGATAGCTCGCTCACTCCAGTTATGGTGTATGCTGTTACAACTCCCCAGTTGCCTAGTACTGACGACGCCTCACTCGAGGGCACCATCAGGTTGTGCCCCAGGATGAGTGAACCCTGCAGCGACTACTACGATGACTGCTTCACCGTTCCAGAGGAGACCGTACCCTGTTACATCACAGCTCAGCCACAGCGATGTCTCCTGTGTTGCAGTATCTGTCCAGATGCAGGAAGGCGTGCAGTGACGTCACTGAGGCTCACTGCCTTGGACCACGATGTCAGCACACCCCACCTTTTTTTTCTTCCCTCCCTATAAGAATTTTTGTTTTTTGTCTATGTCCACGTGTATATATATATATGTTTTTATTTTGTGTTCTGTGCCCTGTTCCTGTGAGAGAGAGACAAAGTTTTTTTTCCAGTCAAGCATGGTCGAGGACGACCATGGGTAGGTGGCCGAGCAAAATGTAGACAGTAAACCTACATGGCTAGTTTTCAAAGTTTACACCAGTGGGCAGGCCTCTAGATAGGCATACCCAGACCTGCCTTGCTCTCACTTGCCGCCAACTCAACCTAGAGACAACAGCTCCACTCCTCTCTCCCTCGCAGGCATGGCCCTCTGGGTCACCCCAGAGCACTTAAAAACACTGCCTGTGTACTACGAACCCAATTAAAGTAAGAAGCCTCCGAGACCTTATCACTGATTCCCTATCAAACACACTTAATATTTCGACGATATCTCAAGGATAACCGGACTCGGAGGCGAGAAGGGTGACGAGTGCCAGAGAAAGTGTTCTTATTTCTTTATCTCCGCGCCCTTCGCATATGTGACCCTGGGATTCTTGAATGGAAATTTCCACCCTTTACAATTAGCTCTCACGCCTTAGCTACCTTTCCGATTTTGTAAAATTTGCCTGATGTCAGGCTAAACAAACTTTCTTTTCTTCAAAACTCCTTACTCCTGTGAAATATGTTATTTGCCTTCCTATATTTCTAGTCTCTCTAATCTTAACAACTCCATCCGTTTCTTAGACCTCAAACTTACATTTCACCAAACAAACACTCTTCATAATGATCTAAGTCGTACCTCTCCTCCTGCCACTCATGCTTCAGGGGTCTACTCCGTTTTCTGCTTCTTTTGTGCTCCCTAATGCTTTGGTGAAACTGGCTGCTTTCTATCTGACAGAGTTAAAGAACACAAATGAAGTGTTAGTCTTGCTGATACTAATAATACCCTTTTCTGTCATGTTGGAGATCACAGTCATCCTATTAACTGGTCCTCTGCTAAAACTGTCTGCCCTTCACAGACGCAGTCTTGTTGAAGCATCCCTTACACACATCTTTCCTAATACTAATCTTAGTCTTGGCTTTGTCTCTGTAAATGTGACCTAACCTAATCTTTATCTCTTTCTCTCATTATCTCTTTTCCATTCTGCCGAGGTGATAAGTATGACACATGTGCAGCAGTTAGGTTTTTTTTCGAAACGTTTCTCCTGCACAGCAGACTTCTTTAGTCGAATACAGAGGCAGCAGAAGTAGTAGAGACGTAAAGACGATGTAATCAGTCCATCACCCTGGAAGACCTCATTTTGAGGTGGCTAGTCCTTCAGCCTGGAGAAGAGTTCTGCTCTAGAGACTGGAACACTGTGAAGCACACTGGAGACTCATATTGTCAGTGTAAGTAAGAAATAAGTATCTGGATACTTGAAATTTGCATAGTTGTCGTTTAATCAAGCCCATTAACACTGCAGTTTTCAAGTCTATCAGAAAAGTCATTTACCAGTAATTGAATGGATCCAACGATTCCAGTTTTTCTTTAAAATTTCATTAAAATTCCCAAATTGGAAGTAATCAAAACCAATAAGGGGTTTTCAGCCTTATGGATTGCATCATCATTATTATTTTGATGCTGATAAGACGAGGGATTCTTCAATATTTAATAAGGTTAGCAACTGAGACATACAGTACAATAACACTGCTAACTTGCTTTCTAGTAAACACAGTAAGACTAAAAATTGAAGCCAGCCAAAAGAGACATTCTCGTTATCGTATGAATTGCATCGAACCGAAATTTTGTATGAAAATATGTGTACTATCCTCTCTATAAGATTCATCGGTCACTAAATATTGAAGCCATTCATGGGAGGTAAACTCAATTATAACATGGTTTAACTAGAATCAAAATTATATACTATTTTACACATAAAACTGGAAGATATGTACCAACACACTCTTCACCATCATCACCATTTATGCCAGGATGCTGGGTATGGCTTCAACTACATTGTTCAGAGGGGTACCTGCTCATGCCAGTTATTTCTACAATCTTGCCCTAGTTACCATCCACCAGAGTTAAAAATATGAAGTCTGTCGGATGAGGACTTCTGGTGTTTTGAACGATATAAAAAGGGAAAGTTGGAGGTTGGTAACCCCAGCTTGGGGTTACCTTACCTCATGTGAGGTTATTACGGAAACAGATCAAGAGAGAGGAGCAAGTGAGTCCAATGTATTGCGAATTAAAGGACAAAGTACATAAAAAAATGGGAGAAAATAGTGGAATAAGATGGAGCCAAAAGTAATGACAGTCTCAACCCACATCCATAAAGATAAAAACCATAATGGAGAGGATTAACAAGGGTGAGATTAGCATTCTTCATCAATATTATTAAGCTCATCTAAATTGTACTGCAGTAAGTCATCAAAATTCCTTATGTCCCTACCTTGTGGATCATGGACTGGTGGTGATGAAGGAGGGTTCTCATGGCAGCAGTACTTGGAGTCCAGGACAGAGAACCACAGATCAAGGCAAAATTAAGATAGACAGTTGGGTGTGAAGGGACATATGATAAGGCAGAGGGTCAACACGGATTATGGAGACCAGTGAGAGAGAGATTGAACGTGTTGGAAGATTATTGGCGAAGATGTGAGATGAAAGGATATTAGAGATCTTAGGTAGCGAGCACCACCAAGCATGAAAACAAACCACAAAAGTGTAAATAACTCAACATAATGAAGTCAGGAAGAAACTAGAAGAAACATATGAAATATTTGATCAAGAATGGAAAAAGACGTTTGAAATATTTTGAAAGAACTCTCAGAAATAACACGTGAAACAAATGAGGCAGCATCATAACAAAGTCCAGCATTAGCCTACGCTAGGAAAACAATATAGAAAAAATAGCTATATATTACATGGTTAAAACGAGCGCAGATGATAAAATTTGGATGAAAAGCAAACACAGGATAGAAAAATATTTAATCAGTACTTATCCTGAATGAAAGTGATAAGAAAACAGAGAAGATAATCTAAGGGGGAAAAAAGGATTTGAAAAATATCAAGACTTTTAAAGCAAATTGATGACTATAATATAGACATGCCATTTATTGAATTGTTCCTCTCTTCAACTTCAAGACTGCGACTCAGTTTGAATAAGAAACATGGAATGATGTACCTCAGTTTAGGAACAAAAGGAACCCTGAGGGTCTCTATTATATATCATGACACATTGCCATCAGAACACAACGTCTCCATAACTACGATTCAACGTCAGCTACACCAATCTACATCACAAGAAGATGAATATACTAAAAATATTTTTCAACTCGTCAAGAAGAGTCTAATTGACTTGCAAATGGATCAGAATTATATTTTCGTCACATAAAATTTTAAATTCTCCACTAATGTTCTCTAACAGTATATATGAGAGATGAATCTAGATCACATTGGAACTATTAGTATTTTTACGTTTTACACTCATTAAATAAACAATTATGTTGTTTTAATTCTCTACTGGATAACTGAGAAATGATTTAGCTAACCAAATATTTTCTAGAAATTGTTGCTGGGCGATTTCCATAAATAATAACACAACGCGAATGATTTTGCTATTTTCACCCCGACATTGACCTAAACTCTGTCTGGCCCCGGCCTCTATTGACCTAAAATAAATATTATTTTTACAGAGCACTCCGTCAGTTAGGATGAAAATATAAAAAAAATCGATAAACTTCCCATTCAATAAATTGGCAGCAGGAGCTTCTGAATTTAAATAAATGAAACAGGATCTAAAAAAAATGGTTGTGTGAAATATGACTCGCGTTCAATACCAAACAAATGTCTCTTATACTGAATGTGCAGCAGCCTACTGTCAAATATTTCAAATTAAATATATCACAAATCCACGCAATGGGAAACAAATCACTCAACATAAAACATAATGGATAGCAAATAATATTACAAATATTATAACAAATATTATGACAAGAATTAATGCCAATATCCTAACAAATTCTAATACAAATAATAAAAATTATACAACAAACGATGACAAAATAGTAAAATAAATATTAAAACAAATTTGATTAATAATAATACAAAAAGAAAATATATATATATAGTTTATATACATTGTGTTGAGCATCTCTCTCTCTCTCTCTCTCTCTCTCTCTCTCTCTCTCTCTCTCTCTCTCTCTCTCTCTCTCTCTCTCTTCTCTCTCTCTCTCTGTACTCCAGCAGAGATATATACGTCGCTTCATATACACTTGAGCTTACTTTTGTCCTTATTCTCCTATATTTATAATTAAAGAATTTTTGAACTGGTGTTGAACAGGTAACATGTAGCCTTAACGACCCTGCTGTGTGGAAAGACTTTAAACTGCACTCATTAGCGAAAACCTATAACAAAGCATAAAATATATACATTGGAAAGATGATAAATTAGATATATGTGCAAAGGAAGAAGACGTTTGAAATATTTTGAAAGAACTCCCAGAAATAACACGTGAAACATTTGAGGTTGCACCAGAACAAAGTCCAGCATTAACCTACGCTACGAAAACTATATAGAAAAGATAGCTATATATTACACACACACACACACACACACACACACACACACACACACACACACACACACACCATATATATATATATATATATATATATATATATATATATATATATATATATATATATATATATATTATATTATATATATATATATATATATATATATATATATATATATATATATATATATATATAATATATATATATATATATATATATATATATATATATATATGCAAACAACCACTATGAAAAATAGAGGAATTCAAGCGCTTTCGTGACTACTCACATTATCAAGGAACTATAAAAGGAAACATGACAAGAGGACTTATATAGGGGTGAGACTACACCTCACAGTCACATCACACTAACAAAGACTACACCTCACAGTAGCGTAACATCGCACGACTCTGTGAAGAGGAAAACAAGAGTCGTGCGATGTTACGCTACTGTGAGGTGTAGTCTTTGTTAGTGTGATGTGACTGTGAGTGTAGTCTCACCCCTATATAAGTCCTCTTGTCATGTTTCCTTTATAGTTCCTTGATAATGTGAGTAGTCACGAAGCGCTTGGAATTCCTCTATTTTTCATAGTGGTTGTTTTGCATATTTTGATATCACCTGATTACTGTGAATTTTTTTGCATATATATATATATATATATATATATATATATATATATATATGCTGGGTCACCAGGCCATCGACACTGTCCTCAAGGACAAAGTGAATGACCTGAAAAGAATGGAGGAGAGAATAAGTGATCTTGATGCCCATGATGCCCTGTATCTCCTCACAAGGTGTCTTACTATGCCAAGACTCACTTACTTCTTGAGGTGCGCACCCTCTTTTGAAAACCCAACACTTGACGAGTATGACGCACACCTGAGATCAACCTTTAAGAAGGCACTGAATCAGTCACTAGAGGATCGACAATGGGAGCAGGCAACCCTGCCAGAGCGACTGGGAGGTATAGGGGTGCGCAAAGTAAGGCAGGTAGCGTTACCTGCATTTCTGTCATCGTGTTTGGCCTCCTGTGGATTAGTCAAGAAGATTGTCCCTGAACGTTTGAGAGGTGTGGTGGGAGCTCAAGACCCCAGGTTCATTGAAGCAGCAGTGCAGTGGGACATCCTGGCAGACTCCTCCAGTAGACCAGCTCCTCCCAAAGAGCACAAACAGTCCCACTGGGACAAACCGATCATGGAAAAAAATGCCAACACAATGCTCACCAACGCTTCAGAAAAGGACAAAGCTCGTCTCCTAGCGGTGAAGGCACCACACTCAGGAGATTTCCTTCTAGCTGTTCCCAATTCCTCTCTGGGGACTCGACTCGACCCACAGGCCATTCGGATTGGTGTTGCTCTTCGCCTAGCCGCCCCCATACTCACCGAACATAGGTGTATTTGCGGCAGGGCGACGGCTGACCAATTCGGACTTCATGGTCTAGTGTGTCACACATCAGAAGGGAAGTATGCTAGACATGAGGAGGTCAATGACATCATAAAGAGAAGCCTCGCCACAGCCCGTTGCCCAGCTCAACGGGAACCCCAAGTGCAGAGGTCTGATGGAAGTCAAAAGCGTCCTGATGGAGCCACCATGCTACCCTGGAAGGATGGTAAGCAGATTGCTTGGGACTACACCTGTGCTGCCACATTGGCAGACACCTACCTGCCACACTCCTTAGCCGAAGGGGGTGGAGCTGCCAGCCACAGGGAGACCCAGAAGACCCGCAAATATGAAGACCTTCCCTCTTGCTATAACTTCATCCCAATAGGGTCGGAGACCCATGGAGCATGGGGCAAGTGTGCTCTAAAGTTTCTCAAGGAGCTGAGTGGAAAACTCATCATAGAAACCAAGGACCACAGGGCGACCAGCTTCCTCTTTCAGAGACTCACTGTTGCGATCCAGATGGTAAATGCCTGCAGTATTCTGGGCACGCGACCCACTACCGGGGAGCTGGACGAAGTATTTGACATGTAGCTCTGAGTTGTCATCTATGTTGTTTTACTCACTATTGTATTCTTGTTAATGTATTTTGACAATGTATTGTATCTTGAAATAAATTTTATATATATTTAATAAAAGATGGGGTGGTAGGGGAAGTGGAATATTCAAATGGCTTCAGAAAGACATCTAAACATTCTTGCTTGAAGCCTTTTTATCCACTTCTCGAGGCTATGGGACCCACAATTCACACCAGAGGTGGACCCCATTATATATATATATATATATATATATATATATATATATATATATATATATATATATATATATATATATTAAGTCTACTGATTGTTCTGCTGGTGTGTCTACTGCTTGCTGCTTGGTTTTCTGCTTTCTGATGGGTCTACTGCTTGCTGCTGGGCCTACTGCTTGCTGATGAGTCTGCTTCTTTTTGTTAGGTCTGCTGCTTTTTGTTGGGTCTACTGCTTGCTGCTGGATCTACTGCTTGCTGCTGGATCTACTTCTTGCTGCTGGATCTACTGCTTGCTGCTGGATGTACTTCTTGCTGCTGGATCTACTGCTTGCTGCTGGATCTACTGCTTGCTGCTGGATCTACTGCTTGCTGCTGGATCTACTGCTTGCTGCTGGATCTACTGCTTGCTGATGGGTTTGCTGCTTTTTGTTGGGTCTACTGCTTGTTGCTGGGTCTACTGCTTGCTGCTGGATCTACTGCTTGCTGCTGAATCTACTGCTTACTGCTGGATCTACTGCTTTCTGCTGGATCTACTGCTTGCTGCTGGGTCTACTGCTTACTGCTGGATCTACTGCTTGCTGCTGGGTCTACTGCTTGCTGCTGGATCTACTGCTTGCTGCTGGGTCTACTGCTTGCTGCTGGGTCTACTGCTTGCTGCTGGGTCTACTGCTTGCTGCTGGGTCTACTGCTTGCTGCTGGGTCTGCTGCTTTTTGTTGGGTCTACTGCTTGTTGCTGGGTCTACTGCTTGCTGCTGGATCTACTGCTTGCTGCTGAATCTACTGCTTGCTGCTGAGTCTACTGCTTGCTGATGGGTCTGCTGCTTTTTGTTGGGTCTACTGCTTGTTGCTGAGTCTACTGCTTGCTGCTGGATCTACTGCTTGCTGCTGAATCTACTGCTTGCTGCTGGGTCTACTGCTTGCTGCTGGGTCTACTGCTTGCTGCTGGGTCTACTGCTTGCTGCTGGGTCTGCTGCTTTCTGTGGGTCTACTGCTTGCTGCTGGATCTACTGCTTGCTGATAAGTCTGCTGCTTTTTGTTGGGTCTACTGCTTGCTGCTGGATCTACTGCTTGCTGCTGAATCTACTGCTTGCTGCTGAATCTACTGCTTGCTGCTGGATCTACTGCTTTCTGCTGGATCTACTGCTTGCTGCTGGATCTACTGCTTGCTGATGGGTCTGCTGCTTTTTGTTGGGTCTACTGCTTGTTGCTGGTTCTACTGCTTGCTGCTGGATCTACTGCTTGCTGCTGAATCTACTGCTTGCTGCTGTATCTACTGCTTTCTGCTGGATCTACTGCTTGCTGCTGGATCTACTGCTTGCTGCTGGATCTACTGCTTGCTGCTGGATCTACTGCTTGCTGGTGGATCTACTTCTTGCTGCTGGATCTACTGCTTGCTTCTGGATCTACTGCTTGCTGCTGGATCTACTTCTTGCTGCTGGGTCTACTGCTTGCTGCTGGATCTACTGCTTGCTGATGGGTCTGCTGCTTGCTGCTGGATCTACTGCTTGCTGCTGGATCTACTAGTTTCTGCTGGATCTACTGCTTGCTGCTGGATCTACTGCTTGCTGCTGGGTCTACTGTTTGCTGCTGGATCTACTGCTTGCTGCTGGATCTACTGCTTGCTGCTGGATCTACTGCTTGCTGCTGGATCTACTGCTTGCTGCTGGATCTACTGCTTGCTTCTGGATCTACTGCTTGCTGCTGGATCTACTGCTTGCTGCTGGGTCTACTGCTTGCTGCTGGATCTACTGCTTGCTGCTGGGTCTATTGCTTGCTGCTGGGTCTACTGCTTGCTGCTGGGTCTACTGCTTGCTGCTGGATCTACTGCTTGCTGCTGGATCTACTGCTTGCTGCTAGGTCTACTGCTTGCTGCTGGATCTACTGATTGCTGCTGGTTCTACTGCTTGCTGCCGGATCTACTGCTTGCTGCTGGATCTACTGCTTGCAGCTGGGTCTACTGCTTGCTGCTGGATCTACTGCTTGCTGCTGGATCTACTGCTTGCTGCTGGGTCTGCTGCTTGCTGCTGGATCTACTGCTTGCTGCTGGGTCTGGTGCTTGCTGCTGGGTCTACTGCTTGCTGCTGGATCTACTGTTTGCTGCTGGGTCTGCTGCTTGCTGCTGGGTCTACTGCTTGCTGCTGGATCTACTGCTTGCTGATGGGTCTGCTGCTTTTTGTTGGGTCTACTGCTTGCTGCTGGATCTACTGCTTGCTGCTGAATCTACTGCTTGCTGCTGAATCTACTGCTTGCTGCTGGATCTACTGCTTTCTGCTGGATCTACTGCTTGCTGCTGGATCTACTGCTTGCTGATGGGTCTGCTGCTTTTTGTTGGGTCTACTGCTTGTTGCTGGTTCTACTGCTTGCTGCTGGATCTACTGCTTGCTGCTGAATCTACTGCTTGCTGCTGTATCTACTGCTTTCTGCTGGATCTACTGCTTGCTGCTGGATCTACTGCTTGCTGCTGGATCTACTGCTTGCTGCTGGATCTACTGCTTGCTGGTGGATCTACTTCTTGCTGCTGGATCTACTGCTTGCTTCTGGATCTACTGCTTGCTGCTGGATCTACTTCTTGCTGCTGGGTCTACTGCTTGCTGCTGGATCTACTGCTTGCTGATGGGTCTGCTGCTTGCTGCTGGATCTACTGCTTGCTGCTGGATCTACTAGTTTCTGCTGGATCTACTGCTTGCTGCTGGATCTACTGCTTGCTGCTGGGTCTAATGTTTGCTGCTGGATCTACTGCTTGCTGCTGGATCTACTGCTTGCTGCTGGATCTACTGCTTGCTGCTGGATCTACTGCTTGCTGCTGGATCTACTGCTTGCTTCTGGATCTACTGCTTGCTGCTGGATCTACTGCTTGCTGCTGGGTCTACTGCTTGCTGCTGGGTCTACTGCTTGCTGCTGGATCTACTGCTTGCTGCTGGATCTACTGCTTGCTGCTGGGTCTACTGCTTGCTGCTGGGTCTACTGCTTGCTGCTGGGTCTACTGCTTGCTGCTGGATCTACTGCTTGCTGCTGGATCTACTGCTTGCTGCTAGGTCTACTGCTTGCTGCTGGATCTACTGCTTGCTGCTGGTTCTACTGCTTGCTGCCGGATCTACTGCTTGCTGCTGGATCTACTGCTTGCAGCTGGGTCTACTGCTTGCTGCTGGATCTACTGCTTGCTGCTGGATCTACTGCTTGCTGCTGGGTCTGCTGCTTGCTGCTGGATCTACTGCTTGCTGCTGGGTCTGCTGCTTGCTGCTGGGTCTACTGCTTGCTGCTGGATCTACTGTTTGCTGCTGGGTCTACTGCTTGCTGCTGGATCTACTGCTTGCTGCTGGGTCTGCTGCTTGCTGCTGGGTCTACTGCTTGCTGCTGGGTCTACTGCTTGCTGCTGGGTCTACTGCTTGCTGCTGGGTCTACTGCTTGCTGCTGGGTCTACTGCTTGCTGCTGGGTCTACTGCTTGCTGCTGGGTCTGCTGCTTGCTGCTGGGTCTACTGCTTGCTGCTGGGTCTACTGCTTGCTGCTGGATCTACTGCTTGCTGCTGGGTCTGCTGCTTGCTGCTGTGTCTACTGCTTGCTGCTGGGTCTACTGCTTGCTGCTGGGTCTACTGCTTGCTGCTGGGTCTGCTGCTTGCTGCTGGGTCTACTGCTTGATGCTGGATCTACTGCTTGCTGCTGGGTCTACTGCTTTCTGCTGGATCTACTGCTTGCTGCTGGGTCTGCTGCTTGCTGCTGGGTCTGCTGCTTGCTGCTGGGTCTACTGCTTGCTGCTGGGTCTACTGCTTGCTGCTGGGTCTACTGCTTGCTGCTGGGTCTACTGCTTGCTGCTGGGTCTACTCTTTACACTATGTTTCAAAATATTTTTATAGCAATTTTATATTAATATTCGATGACGTAAACAAAATGACGCAATTATATAATGTATTATATTTATATTGTTTATTTCCTAATAATATTTTTTTTCAATCTACAAAATTGCGTATATGGCATCTTGTGAAGTACATGACAGTCTGGGAGGAGTAAGAGCCCACCTGTCAGTCTTGTGGTCTCAAGGTAAGATGGTGTCGATGGTGGTCGTGACTCATGATGTTTCACATCTGTAGGTTTTAATTGATAAGTTTTTTATTGTATTTCTTAAATGTAAGTTATTCTCCTTTTAGTAAAATTTACTTCTTTATTTATAAGTAATTTGATAGGATTTTTACTCACATCATTTAGTAATCATGGTTTCACAATCCTATAGCGGTAATTTGTAAAAGCCTTTATCGTTTACATTTTATTAATTTTTAAATTAAAAAAAATACAATAATAAAACTTACAAAATAAATATTTTTGGGGGAAACAGTATAATGATATGTCGTTCAAATTCTTTGTATATAGTTCTTCGTTAGCCTTCACTTGTTCATGTAATATCAACTATAACATCCAAAACGTTACCAATTTTCCAAAACTTTTACCAAGGTGATGCCCCATCAAAAAAAATATACACTAGTTACCAATGTTATTAACTTACGGTCTCTTAATTCGGACTATTAGTAAAAATTTCTATTCTGAACACTGCTTCTCCCACCCACCCCCAAATTTAACGAGGGAAGACTTTGTTAATTTTTTCGGAACATTTTCAAACAACAATTTCATATGCTTTAGCAAATTTTCACTTACTACTCGAGATCGCCTTATTCAATCGCCTTCAATATTTGAATGATTGTTTAATGATTTTGCGCACGTTTCATGGGATTACAGTAGAAGGTTAATAAGGATGCGATGGGAGTCTGATTTAAAGAAAATTTCGTTATACTGAATGTTTTAATTTAGATGCTATAGTTTGATAATCTATCGACTACCGGACATAGACAAACGTCCAATAAAATAGACTTAGTCCGCTGTGTTGATGACACGACCTGATATACAAAGATTTTTTTTTTTGAAAGCCTAATTTAATCTCTCTCTCTTCTCTTCTCTTCTTTCTCTCTTCTTCTTCTTCTTCTCTTCTTCTTTCTTCTCTCTCTCTCTCTCTCTCTCTCTCTTCTCTCTCTCTCTCTCTCTCTCTCTCTTCTTCTTCTCTCTCTTCTTTTCTTCTGTCTGTTCTTCTGTCTTCTCTTCTCTCTCTCTCTTCTTCTCTTCTCTCTCTTCTTCTCTCCTCTCCTCTCTCTCTTCTCTTCTCTCTCTCTCTCTCTTAATAAATTTGCTGTCTGTCTTCTTTCTTAATGTGATGTCGTCTGTCGTGTCTGACTTGGGTCCGTCGGGCTCTCCTCGTCTTATATGGAAATATTGAAAGCGTGTCTGCTTGCGTTTCTTAAATAGAGTGATGGTGTCAGGTGTGTTGACAGTATGAGGGAGTAGTGAGGTGGGTGGTGGGTGTTAGTGTGGGAAAGGAAAGCAACCCTACCTGAACATAAGATTGAGGAGCACCAAGGCCCCTGGTGTATTGGTCAACTGCCTTCTTAGTAGCAGCTCAAGTCTATCAACAAGAAGGAAGAAACAATGCATCGGACCACTGGTCCAAGCCAGTCAAGTCCAACTCACACTCACTCATGTATTTGTTTAACATACTTTTAAAACTACACAACATTTTAGCTTCGATGACGGTACTCGGGAGTTTGTTCCACTAATCCACAACTCTTTTACCAAAACCAGTGTTTTTCTATATCATTTCTAAACCTATTTTTTTTTAACTTGAAACCATTGGTGCGAGTCCTGTCTTGGTTATATTTAGGCTAAGTCATGGACCGGGCCGCGGTCCATGACCCGAAATCCCCTCCAGGTATACTCCTCCAGGTATACATCCCCTTTATTTATTCCTGCTTTCCATTTATACACTTCAATCATATCGCACCTAATTCTGTCTTTCTAGAGAGTGCAGATTCAGGGTCCTCAGTCTATCCTCAGAGGAAAGATTTTTCATACATGAGATCAACTTTGTCATCCTTCTTTGTACATTTTCCAGCGCATTTATATCCATTCTGTAACACAGTTACCAGAACTGTGCAGTATAGTCTAAATGAGGCCTAACTAACCATATATAGAGCTGAAGAATAACATCACGACTCCTGTTATTTGCAATTCTTGATTTGAAGCCAAGAATTTTATTCACTTTATTGTGAACATTTATGCACTGTTGTCTTGGTTTTAGATTACTGCTAATCAGAACTAATAAATGTTTTTTAGCAATCAGTGATATTAAGATCTACATTATTTAGTTTATAAGTGTCATGGTTATTTTCCTTTCCAGTGCATAGAACTTTGCATTTGTCTACAATAAACTGCATTTACCATTTCTCCCATCACTGCATCAGTCTATTCAGATCTTCCTGCAGCTTTCTTGTGCCTCGTCAGAATTAATTCGACGGCCTATTTTGGTGTCGTCGGCAAACTTGCTTAAGTTGCTATTTATTCCATAATCTATGTCGTTTATGTAAATTGTGAACAACAATGGGCCCAACACTGACCCTTGTGGAACACCGTTTGTGACGCTTCCCCACTCTGATTTCTCCCTGTTTATGCAAACTCTCTGTTGCCTATCTGTCAACCATGCCTCTATCATTGAGCCTCTACTTTCTTCAATAACCTCCGATGTGGAACTCTGTCAAAAGCCTTACTGAAGTCCAAATACAAAATATCATATTCATTACCATGATCTACCTCCTCAGTTGCCTTAGTGAAAGAAAAGTTAGTAAAATCGTGATGAGATTCATTAATCAACTTGCGTCTTTCAAGGTGACTTCGAAAAGCCCCAATAATTATTGATGTCATCAATTTTCCCACAGTGAAGGTTAGGCTTATTGGTTTTAATTAGAAGCTAAAGAGCTGTCACCTGCTTTGTAGATAGGTTTACCTGGAGTTTACCTGGAGAGGGTTTCGGGGTCAACGCCTCCGCGGCCAGGTCTGAGACCAGGCCTCATGGTGGATCAGGGTCTGATCAACCAGGCTGTTGCTGTCCGCCGCACGCAAACTGACGTAAGAACCACAGCCCAGTTGGTCAGGTATTGACTTAAGGTGCCAGTCCAGTGACTTCTTGAAGACAGCCAGGGGTCTATTGGTAATCCCCCTAATGTATGCTGGGAGGCAGAACAGTCTTGGGCCCCGGACACTTATGGTGTTCTCTCAGTGTACTCGTGGCGCCCCTGCTTTTCATCGGGGGAATGTTGCATCTCCTGCCGAGTCTTTTGCTTTCATAGGGAGTGATTTTCGTGTGCAGGTTTGGTACCAATCCCTCCAGGACCTTCCAAGTGTATATTATCATGTAGTTCTGTCGCCTGCATTTCACGGAATACAGATCAAGGACCTTCAACCGTTCCCAGTAATTTATGTGCTTTATCATACTTATGTGTGCTGTGAAAGTTCTTTGTACACTCTCCAGGTCTGCAACGTCGCAGACCTTGAAAAGGGCTGTTAGTGTACAGCAGTATTCCAGCCTAGAGAGAACAAGTGATTTGAAGAGTGTCATCATGGGCTTGGCGGCCCTAGTTTTGAAGGTTCTCATTATCCATCCTATCATTTTCCTAGCCGATGAGGTAGATACATTGTTGTGGTCTTTAAAGGCGAGATCCTCTGACATTATCACTCAGAAGTCCTTCACATTTCTTTTTCGCTCTATTGTATGGTTAGAATTTGTCGTATACCTTGGTACATTTTTTATTTCCTCAAGTTTTCCATATCTGAGTAGTTGAAATTTCTCCTCGTTGAACTTCATATTGTTTTGAGTGACCCATTTGAAGATTTGGTTGATGTCCGCTTGGAGTCTTGCGGTGCCTTCAATGGAGGTCACTGCCATGGCAATCCGGGTGTCATCCGCAAAGGAAGACACGGAGCTGTGGCTTACATCTCTATCTATGTCAGAAATGAGAATGAGGAATAGAATGGGATCGAGTACTGTGCCTTGTGGAACAGAGCTTTTCACCGTGGCTGCCTGGGACTTTACTCTGTTTATTATTACTCTTTGTGTTCTATTTGTCAGGAAGATATAGATCCATCTACCAACTTTTCCTATTATTCCTTTATCACGCATTTTGTGCGCTATTACACCATGGTCACACTTGTCGAAAGCTTTTGCAAAGTCTGTGTATACTACATCTGTATTTTGTTTATCCTCAACAGCATCCAGGACTCTGTCATAGTGGTCCAGGAGCTGGGACAGGCAGGAGCGACCTGCTCTAAAACCGTGTTGCCCTGGGTTGTGTAACTGATGGGTATCTAGGTGGCATCACATTTGCCATTTTAAATTTATCTGGCACTATAACATAAGGCGGAAGACTGTCCCATACTAAGCAAGTCCTTCCCAAACCCAACTGGCTAACTGGCTGATTAACTGGCTGACTGGCTGACTGGCTGGCTAACTGGCTGGCTGGGTGTCTGGCTGGCTGAAAAACTGACTGGCTGACTGGCTGGCTAACTGGCTTCACAATTGGCTGGATGGATGACTGGCTGGCTTACTGATAGGCTAGCTGTATGAGTAACTGGCTAGCTGGCTAGCTGGCTGGCTGACTGACTGATTGATTGAAAGTATTTAGAAAGGCTACGAACGTACGTTCATATATCCATTACTACCCCAACCATGAAACAAGAGTATAAAGAAGTGTGTTTCTCACTATGTTTTTGAGAGCTTACAGAGCGTGTAACCCTGAGTTTCTTGGTGAAGAAATCAGGGAAATCTTTGATATAGTTACAAAACTTCGTTGCCCTAAGGTGTATGTAGAAACTGCTTTGCTGGCAGCTAGGAAATTTTATCATAGGACCTAGAATGACTTCTCAGACCAAGAATGTGTTTGCCCTGCCGTACAATGAAAATTTATCAGTCCTGGAAGTTGTTTGTAAGAATTCAAGAACTATATTATGTGGAACAGACTGGGAAAGCTCAAGGTGTTAGAATAACACAACATAGAAATTCAATAAGAACAGCTCAAGAATCAAATATAATACTCAACCACACAAGAGTTTGCAATAATCCTGCTAATTGGTCGGAAGCCAAAGTCCCTGTGCCCTGTACTTATTAAACATGATAAACATTCGTTATAAAATGGTAGATACGGGTTATTCAGGTTTGATTCATTTATAATTGAGGCTCTTGCGCATAACCTAAAAGAGGATTTATATACAAATGCTCTGGATTGTCTTAAAGTGTCATGGTTCCACTCCAAGGAAGTAGGACCTGTTTCCTTCCAGCTTGGGTTTGACCAGCTGTCCAAGAGTCTGGTGGGATAGACAAACTATGGATGTCTGCTCTTGGATGTCTTCCTTTAGTTTTAAGTAAGTCTCCTGTAGACCTGTTTTCTTTTTTTCTTAAATCTTGTGGAAATTTCCAAAGACAAATGCCTGATATATCTATATTTAGAATGCTAAAGTCTTTTATATTGTACCTAAGTCTGACTGAATTTTTGATAACTGTCATGCCACCAATGTTAAGTTCAATAGGTAATCACTCCATTACCATTGTTTCTGGGCTCAATATCTTCTGTTCCAATAATACTCAATCTTTCTGACACTTTCCACTGGTGTGCCTGGGGCACTGAACATCTGCCTCCCTACCTCATTCTCAGCAAGAACGTTCCTATGACCGAATCTGCTGGGACCTCTTACTCATTTCTGCAACATTGCAAGATCCTGATGATGCGTTGATTGAAAAACATATGGCTTAGAGCTATCATTCAACTTCCCTTATGGTTGTTTTCCACACACACACAGATATATATATATATATATATATATATATATATATATATATATATATATATATATATATATACATATATATATACATATATATATATATATATATATATATATATATATATATATATATATATATATATATATATATATATATATATATATATATATATATATATAACAGCACTGCGACTAGCCAGGACTCGAACCCATGTTGTTTTGCCCGCCTCATGGTGAGCGAAAACCACGTGACGCTCTAACCCACAGGACCACCAAATCCTACAAGAATCACTCATCCAGCAGAGCTAGGTGTTTTACCGTGATCCGAGGACATATGATGGTGTAGGTGCCTCTGAACTAATTATATAATATATATATATATATATATATATATATATATATATATATATATATATATATATATATATATATATATATATATATATATATATATATAGTAGTAGACATTTCTTCTGTAGAAGCAAAATGGTGGCGGTCACCCCACCCCCACCACCCACTTCCGGTCGACCTCCCACTTCCGGTCGACCTCCCACTTCCGGTCGACCCCCGACTTCCGCCCCCACTTCCGCCCCTCCACTTCCGCCCCCACTTCCGCCCCCCACTTCCGCCCCCCACTTCCGCCCCCCACTTCCGCCCCTCCCACTTCGGGCCCCCCACTTCCTTTTTTTTTTTCGCGCCCACCCGCCCCGCCCCTGCCGCGCCCTTGCGCGCTCGGCCCCCAAGCCCTTCTGCAGCGCCTTCTGCTGCGGATCGCCCCCGCTCCTCGATTTTTTCGATTTTTTTTTTCATTTTTTCAAATTTTTCATTTTTTCAATATTACTTCTGATATTTATTACTTGACCTCTATGGAGAGTCAGAGATATGGTAACCCCCTATGGGGTAGAAATTTTCTCGATTTCAATAAAAAGAACGAAAAGACTCATTTTTCAATATTCTATCATTCCTCCATCTCCTTGGATCAAGTTCCCTATGGGGTATAATATTTCACAGTTTACTAATTCATCAGAAAAGACACCCTATGAGGTCTCTAAGTAAATTGAATTAAGACTTACCTACTTTGGAATTTCATCAAATTCACTTCCATCTCCCCCAAAACCCCTGCTCCACTTCCTTGGATCAAGATCACCCATCTCCCGCCCACACCCTCTTGGTGGTCAGTGACGTCACAATATTTCCTCGGACAAGCTTAAACATGAGAAGAGTACAACAAGTTCAATCAAGCGAGCCCAGGTGTGATGTGACGTCACAATATTTCCTCGGACAAGCATCCCTATGGGGTCTCTTTTTTAATGTAGGTTAACACTAATACACATTTTTCATTTATTTATTTTATTAATACATATACATTTTCGGCTAACAGAGTAAAAAGATACATTTTTCCAGTCTTACATTAACATTTTCAGGTATCAATAAAAAGTCCCCATACGGGTAAGTCAAGTCATTGACTAAAATGAACATAACACGAATTAAGATTTCAGGTAACAGTCTAAAAAGATACATTTTCCATGTTTTCAGGTAATACGTTAATTTTCAGTCGTTTTAATACCCACTTTAAGATTTTCCACTTATAACTCACAATATTTTTTACTATTTCATCAGAAAACGATCCAATTCAACGAATTTTTAAGACGTTTCATCCACCCCAGCGCCTGAGGTCACGACCTCACCTGCTCTCTACCACACACACACACACACACACACCCCATCTCCCACCCATCACAGGCCCACCCCAGCGCCTGAGGCCATGACCTCACCTGCTCTCTTCTCTCTCTACCTCACACACACACAGCGCGCACACACACACACACACACACACACACACAACACAACACACACACACACACACACACACATACACACACACACACACACACACACACACACACCACCCATTACCCCATCACTCATCTCAATCCGCCTCCACAGAACATACACACATTTTATACTCAATATAACCAAGAAATACATTGGAACACCTCCAAAACACTCTTATACATCATTTGAATACCCCAAAACATCATTGAATACTGTGAAAACGACATTGAATACTATCAAATAGCATTTAAAACACCTCTAACTCATACACCAAACTACACTCGTCCCAAAATCACTCATCTCAATTTTTTCCAGTTTTACTAATTCATCCAAAAAGATCATTTAACCTATGAATACTTTCACTAAG
>WNWK01020201.1:0-36294 GCA_009830355.1 Cherax destructor | reverse complement strand
GATATAATTTAAAAGTAGAAAAAACCCTTCCTCAAAGACGGGGGCCCCTAATTTCAATCCCTTGTAACTCCATGTAGTTAAAATTCTTTTCTGTTAGACCCTTGCCTCCCATGGAATTTTAAAATTTATTTCTCATTAATTCATTATCTTCATTTTGAAAAACTAAAAAAAAGGGGAAAAAATAAATTTAAAAAATGAGGATAATAAAAAATTTTAAAGGGAATATTCAAATATTCCTTGGCGGGAAAGAGTCCCAGGTTTCCCCCAGTTGATTTTTTTCGTTAGAATGCTGTTCAATGCCTTTAAAAAAACAATTTTTTCCCCCCCAAAATAATGAAAAAAGACTACCTTTTTTCCCCCAAAAATACCTAAAAAAGCATTTAAAAAAAAAACTTACATAAAAGGCTTTTTGGGGGGCCATCGTAACTGGGTCCCCTGTACTAAGAAAAAAGTCTTATTATAACTCCCCTGGGTTACAAGGAGTGACAGTTAGGCCAGAATCTTTGGGAAGGTGGGGCCACTTTCCCGGTTTTTCTTTCTTCCTTTGGCAGTTTTTAATAATTTGTCCTTCAATAAAAAGGCAATGGTAAACCCATTACTATTACTCAGGAAAAATTTTTTAGCAAAAAAAGACCTTGAATTTTTCTGTAAGGCATTTTTAATACATCCTTTTTCCCCTATTAATTTTATGAATGAATGGGGTTTTTTCCCAAAAGGGGCCTAAATTTTAAAGTCTTTTTACCCCGGGTTTTTCTTTTTAAGCTGTGTCCTTGATTTTTTCAGCCTTTTTGCTGTACGGGTCATCTTTAAAAAACCCCCTTTGGGGGGCATCCCCGGGTATTTTTCATTAGCCTGGGAAAAAGATAATTTTGAAAAAATGGCATCTGAAGCTGCTGCTGTTGTGCTCAGCTTTCTGATCATTCATTTACCTTGTTTAAACTTTTTTCTTTGTTCAATTTGTTTTTTCCTCAATGTTTTCATTTCAGAAATCACTTACAGGATGAGCTGTGGGTACAACAATAGTCAAACCCCCTTCGGCTGCACAAAGTAACCGGGGGGTACACACCCCGGGGCCTATTTTCTAGGTGGCGGGGGGAAAAGGGGCAAAAACATCCGTGGAACCCCATCGAACGCTCCATATGCGAACAAATCGTGAAAAAGAACACCCAAAAATTTTTTTCTCATGTAGCAAAATTTTATGTGTAGTAAAACCCCCCCAGCCCCTTTCCCCCCTGTGGTGAGGCAGACAGGACCCAGTGGTTTTTACACTTGGGGGATTCAGGCGCTCATTCAAACATTCACAATACTTTTGTTGTGTTTATTTGGTTCAGTGATTGTCCTGTGAAATAAGTCCCATGGGTCCCAAAAAACTTCACAAGTCGATAAGGCATAGCACCAGCCAGTGATAAAGTGTAGCAATGGAAATAAGTCCTTTTTTACTTTTTTTTGGGTTTTCCCCAGGTTTTCACAATGTGCCCTGTATGATAATCTTTGTATAACTGAATTTGTGTATACCTGAATAAACTTATTAAAGAAGTTAAACAAAAAAGAAAATAAACAAAAACTTAATTTTTTTCAATGCTGTTTGAGATTATAGGGACACTGAGAAGAGCGCCGTCTCTGCCACCATCTCCTCCTTATACCAACACTAACACACTCCACCAGTCCTTCCAGATTGTAATGACATGTTTTATTCATTCAGAGTTTATATCATTTTCTATTTAAATTTGTTTGTTATGTCATATTAGATGTTGTGCTAGATAAATAAGCTCTAGGTTGATTTTTGTCATATTGAAGGATATTTTTCCTCCCCAAACAAATTCTCTCATGAAAAGAGTCTTAAAAAAAGGTAAAACTTATTTAACTGTTCATTTGTTATTATAATTAGTCTTTATATTTATTTCTCATTTTTTTCTTTTAAAAAAAACTATATGGGTTTACCTGGAAAAAAATTCCAGGGTAACCCCCAGGGGCCCGGTCTGTGACCAAAGCCTCATGTTGGCCAGACCTGTCAACCAGGCTGTTACTGCGGCCCCGCAGCCCAAATTCGAACCACAGCCACAGGGTGGAAACGGTTAATTGTATTTACATTATTTTTTAAAAAAAAAGGGGTTTTAAAAAATTTTCGTTTAAGAACTATTCCGGGAAACGGTTAAGGAAACAGGTGTAACAAGGACAAAAAAAACCAATGTTCAAACTAGCAATACCCGTTAGATAGTAAAGGGGGGACCCCCGGGAAATCAAAAGAAAAATTCCAAAACTGATAAGCCCCCTTTTTTTTAAACCGAAGATAAAAAAGGAGACGGCACCCCCAAAAGGGTAAATGGAGAACACACCCCCAAAAAAAGGAAAACAAAACCAACCTATGTAATATTAGCACTTGGTATCTGCAGTCATGGAATATCTGGGAAAACGGGGACATCAATTATGATCCCCCCAGAAAATCCATGCCCTAAAACAGGAAAATGCAACCCCCCGTCCTGAAAGTTTTTCCACCCTGAAATGTGCCACTCATCAGTTCAGGAATGACAGTGCTATAACTTATATTGCTAGGCATACCACCTAAAGGGTAAAAAGACGACACAAAACATCCAGACCATGGCAAAACCTGGGTAACAGCCACTCCGGAGAGAGGTTTTTAGTGCCAGGAAAAAAAAAGCTGGCAGGAAATGACAGAAATCGTACAAACTGCAATCATTTCTGGGTGGAATCACAGTCAATGGTCTCCACTCCCCAACAGATATCAGTGCCAGGAAAAAAGACCCCCCCTATACCACCAATACCCCAATCCAAAACATTCATCTTTGCAAATATGCAGGGTCTAAAGCCAGCAACGAACAAAAAAGATACCTTATATCCGTGGTTCTTACAGAGTCAAATGCTATGTTTGCGGCTTTCACAGAACCCACATAAGAGATCACTTGGACAATGAAATATGGATCCCGGGCTACAACCTATACAGATGTGACAGAGTGAACAGGCCTGTATATCACAGAGTCACTTATATGTTCAGAACTACTAAATGCCTCAAATGATGTAGTTGAAGTATTAGTAATAAAGATCGAGAATCAAAACCTGGTCATCGTTGTTGTAACAAGCCTCCGGATGCAACGTCCCAACAATTCAGGAACAGCTTCTGAAAATTGACCACTGTCTGGAAAATCTTACAGCTCCTGCCCCAACATCTTGCTCCTGCGATATTTCAACCTAAGGCACCTAAAATGGAGGAATATTGCAAACAATGTGGTAACAGAGATAACACCAGGAGGCAGCTCAGATGAGAACTCGCACACATATGAACTTTTAAATCTCTACTAAATTCACCTTAAACCAGCAAATAGTAGAGCCTACAAGATGAGAGTATACGCTGGACCTCATCTTCACCAACAATGATGATCTGATACGAAATGTCATCATATCAAAAACAATATACGTACTCAGATCACAACATAATAGAGGTCCAGACATGTATGGGGAGCCCCAGATCAACAAAATGTGATCAGCCGCGAGAGCCTTCTCCAAATTCAACTTCAATAACAAAAACATAAGGTGGAACCAAGTAAACCAAGTAAAGGATATAAACTGGGAAGATAGCCTAAGCATGACGGATCCTAACCTATGTCTAGAACAAATTAACTCTGTGGCACTTGAGGTTTGCTCAAGGCAAATTCCCTTAAGGAAAAGGAGGAGAGATGTAAACTAGAAAGAGAGGCGCTCCCTATACAGGCAAAGACAAAGAATAACGGAGCAGCTACAAGAGGTTAAATATCTGAAATACATAAGGAGACACTGGTCAGAGAAATAGCAAACATCGGAATTATAACTAAAGGAATCTTACAGGAATCAAGAAACGGGAAGAACTAAAAAGCCATAAATGAAATTGAAAGAAACCCAAAGTATTTCTTTTCTTATGCCAAATCAAAGTGAGAACAACATCCAGTATTGGGCCCTACTTAAACGGGATGGGTCCTACACAGATGACAGCAAGGAAATGAGTGAGTTACTAAAGTCCCAGTATGACTCAGTTTTAGCGAGTCCCTAACCAGACTGAAAGTCGAAGATCTAAATAATTTTTATGAGTGCCTATCTGACATTACCCTGACGCCAAATGACTTTGAAAAGGCAATAAATGACATGCCCATGCACTCCGCCCCAGGCCCAGACTCATGGAACTCCGTGTTCATCAACAAATGCAAGAAGCCCCTATCACGTGCTTTTAACATCCTATGGAGAGGGAGCATTTACTAAAAACAACAGACATAGCCCCACTCCACAAAGGGGACAGTAAAGCAATAGCAAAGAACTACAGACCAATAACACTAACGTCCCATATCATAAAAATCTTTGAAAGGGTTCTAAAAGCAAGATCGCCACTCATCTAGATACCCATCAATTACACAACCCAGGGCAGCATGGGTTTAGAGCAGGTCGCTCCTGTCTGTCCCAACTAATGGACCACTACGACAAGGTTCTGGATGCTCTAGAAGACAAACAGAATGCAAATGTTATATACACAGACTTTGCAAAAGCCTTTGACAATGTGACCATGGTGTAATAGCACAAAAATGCGTGATAAAGGAATACTAACAGGAAAAGATAGTAGATGGATCTATAATTACCTAACAAGTAGAACACAAAAGTAGTAGTCAACAGAGAAAAGTCTGAGGTGGCTACAGTAAAAGCTCTGTTCCACAAGGCACAGTACTAGCTCCCATCCTGTTCCTCATCCTCTTTCGGACATAGACAGGGATATAAGCCACAGTGCCGTGTCTTCCTTTGCAGATGACACCGAATCTGCATGTCAGTGTGCACCGTTGAAGACACTGCAAGACTCCAACAGTCATAAACCAAATCTTTAAATGGGCTGCACAAAACAATATGAAGCTCAATGATGAGAAATTTCAATTACTCAGATATGGAAAACGTGAAATTACAATCTCATGGAGTACAAAACAAATTCCAACCACTCAATAGAGCGAAAAACTAATGTCAAAGACCTGGGAGTGATCATGTCAGAGCATCTCACCTCAAGGACCATAACACCGTAGCAATCGCATCTGCTAGAAAAATGACAGGATGGATAATAAGAACCTTCAAAACAAGGGATGCAAAGCCCATGTTGACACTTTTCAGGTCGCTTGTTCTATCTAGACAGGAATATTGCTGCACACTAACTGCACCTTTCAAGGCAGGTGAAATTGCTGACCTACAAAATGCTGGTGTCTTTTTCTGTCTCATAAACATGCAAGGTTGCAGGTATGTCTTGCTACTTACTTACACTTAGGTCACACTACACATGCATGTACAAGGCTCTGGTGGTCTGGTGGCTAAGCTCTCGCTTCACACGGCGAAGGCCTGGGTTCGATTCCCAGCCAGGGCAGAAACATTGGGCGTGTTTCTTTACACCTGTTGTCTATGTTCCCCATCAGTAAAATGGGTACCTGGGTGTTAGTCGACTGGTGTGAGTCGCATCCTAGGACACTGACCTAATCTGCCCGAAATGCTCAGCATAACAAGGGACTTTCTATATACAGTGGTACCTCGACTTACGATGGTCCCCAAACACACCCTTTATGTAAGTTTATTTTTAAATGCTTTTGTAAGTGTACTTTAGGGGTCTAAACAGACTAGTCTATTTTACATTATTTCTTAAGGAGATAAATTCGTTTGGTAATGGCACTTGAACAGCATTCTGGAATGAAAAAATATCGTAAGTCGAGGTACCACTGTAGTAGTATGTCACTGATGTCAGCTAGGCCTGTATACCATGTACATGTACTTGTAGTAAATAAAAATATTAATTAATTATTAATTAATTAATTAATTAACATATATATACTAACCCTCTGTGTTTTCTTCTATTTTCTTCCTAGTTCTTGTTCTTTTATTTCTGATTATGTCCATGGGAAAGTGGAACAGAATTCTTCCACTGTAAGCTATGTGTGTCGAAGGAGGGACTAAATGCCGGGAGCAATGGGCTAGTAACCCTTTCTCCTGTATAAATTACTACAAACAAGGAAAAGAAAAACTTTATAAAAATGGGATGTTTCAATGTGCATGGATGTAGTGTGGATGATAAGAAAGGCTTGCAAATGTTATGAATGAAAAGAAGTCCAACATCCTAGCCCTAAGCGAAACAAAGCTGAAGGAAATAAAGGAGTTTTAGTTGGGAGAAATAAATGGGATTAAGTCAGAGTATCTGAGAGATAAAGAAGGGTAGAAATAATGTTGAAGGATCAGTTATGGAAAGAGAAGAGGAATATAAATGTATAAATTCAAATATTATGTGGATTAAAATAAGAGTCAGATGTGAAAAGTGGGTCATAATAAGTGTGTATGCACCTGGAGAAGAGAGGAGTGTAGAGGAGAGAGAGAGAGAGGGAGAGATTTTGGGAGATGTTAGCGAGTGTAGGAACTTTTGAGCCAAGTGAGAGAGTAATTGTGGTAGGGGACCTAAATGCTAAAGTAGGAGAAGCATTTAGAGAGGGTGTAGTAGGTAAGTTTGGGGTGCCAGGTGTAAATGATAAGGGTGAGCATTTGATTGAACTTTGTATAGAAAGGGTTTGGTTATAGGTAACACATATTTTAAGAAAAAGAGGATAAATAAGTATACAAGATATGATATAGGGCGTAATGACAGTACATTGGACCCCCGAGTAACGGTCTATCCGAATAACGCTTTTTTCGTGTAAAGGTTGCCTTTTTCGGTCAATATTTTTCTTGTGTAGCGGCTTTTACTCGTGTAGCGGTCCGTACCAGACCTGTCCGCCTGCCTACGCTCGCGCCTCACCGCGCAGGACGCCAGTCTAGCGTTGTATACAATTGAGTGAACAACACCCAGCACGCTCTTTCAAACATTCACAATACATTTGTTGTGTTTATTGGTGGTTTAGTGATTGTCACTGTGAAATAAGTCACCATGGGTCCAAAGAAGCTTCCTAGTGGCACCCCTGTGGTAAAGAGAGTGAGAAACACCATCGAACTGAAGAAAGAGATTGTAGAAAAATGTGAGAGTGAGTACGTGTGAGTGAGCTTGCCAGGATGTACAACAAAAACCAATCTACTATCACCTCTATCCTGGCAATGAGAAAAGAAATCAAGGAAGCTAATGTTGCAAAAGGTGTTGATATGTTAACGAAAAATAGATCAAAAACAGTGGATGAGGTTGAGAAGTTATTGGGGGTGTGCATCAATGAAAAACAGATAGCGGGTGATAGTATTTCCACAGCGATAATTTGTGAAAAGGCAAGGCAGTTGCAGGCACATCTTGTCAAGACAATGCCTGGAACCAGTGCTGATGAGAGTGATTTTAAAGCCAGCAGAGGATGGTTTGAGAGGTTTAAGAAATGTAGTGGCATACACAGTTTTGTGAGGCATGGTGAGGCAGCCAGCTCAGACAAATGTGCAGCTGAAAAGTTTGTGAGTGAATTTAAGAGGTTAGTAGACACTGAAAAATTTGAACCCCAACAAGTGTTTAATTGTGATGAAACAGGCCTGTTTTGGAAGAAAATGCAAAAGAGGACCTTCATTACTCAGGAGGAAAAGGCATTGCCAGGACACAAGCCTATGAAAGACAGGCTAACTCTCATGATGTGTGCTAATGCCAGTGGTGATTTTAAAGTGAAGCCTTTACTGGTGTATCACACAGAAAATCCCAGAGCCTTCAAGAAACACAATGTTAACAGGAATAATTTGTGTGTGCATTGGAAGGCTAACACCAAGGCATGGGTCACTAAGGACATTTTCGTGGAATGGTTGATTGGAGTGTTTGGCCCTAGTGTGAAGAAATACCTCCTGGAAAAGAAATTGGGATTCAAGTGCCTCCTGGTACTGGACAATGCTCCTGCTCATCCTCACAACTTGCAAGACTATTTGTCTGACAACTTCAGTTTCATCACAGTGAAGTTCTTGCCTCCTAACACCACTCCTCTCATCCAGCCCATGGACCAGCAGGTCATAGCAAACTTCAAGAAACTGTACACCAAAGCAGTGTTTCAGAAGTGCTTTGATGTGACCTCAGACACTGCATTGACCCTAGGAGAGTTCTGGAAAGATCACTTCAATATCGTCCATTGCATAGGCCTTATAGGTAAGGCTTGGGAGGGAGTGACTTCCAGGACTTTGAACTCTGCTTGGAGACCACTGTGGCCGGATTGTGTTGAAATGAGGGATTTTGAAGGATTTGAGGCTTACCCTGTGCCTGTTGTGGAAGATATTGTGGCATTGGGGAACAGCCTGGGGTTGGAGTTGAATGGTGAGGATGTGGAAGAGTTGGTGGAGGACCACAGGGTGGAGCTAACAACTGAAGAGCTGCAACAGCTGGAACTGGAAGAGCATAAGACCAGAGTTGAGGTTATTGATTCACAGGAGGAGGAAGAGGGAGTGAAGAAGCTGCCTTCTTCAGTGCTTAAGGACATGTGTACAAAGTGGAATGAGTTGCAGACATTTGTTGAAAAACACCACCCTGAGCAAGCTGAAATGAGCCATCTGTGCAACCAGTTCAGTGACAGAGCCATGTTGCACTTCAGGAAAATGTTAAAGAGGCACCAGAAACAGAGGACTCTGGACAGTTATTTTCTGCGATGGGGTTCTAGTGACTCTCAAGCTGGTCCTAGTGGGATTAAAAGACCAAGAAGGGAAGTAACCCCAGAGAGGGACTAGTTACCTGAAGTCCTTTTGGAGGGGGATTCCGTTTCCAAACACTAACACCTCTCCCTGTCCTCCTCCCTATCTTCCAGATGCCAGCAACTCTCTTCAATAAAGGTAAGTAAATGTTATTTTAAATGTTTAATTATAAATTTAATATTATACTACTTTATATATACTATTTATAATTGTTTTGTGAATGTAAAAGTATAGTTAATCGTTAAAAAATTAATTTTTTGTGAATATTTTTGGATGTCTGGAACGGATTAATTGTATTTACATTATTTCTTATGGAAAATAAGGTTTCGAGTTTCGAATTTTTCATGTTGAGGTCTAGCTCTTAGAACGGATTAAGACCGATAGTCGAGGGACCCCTGTAGTTCGTTGGACTACGTATTGGTAGATAAAAGACTGTTGGGTAGACTTCAGGATGTACATGTTTATAGAGTGGCCACAGATATATCAGATTATTTTTTAGCTGTAGCTACAGTGAGAGTAAAAGGTAGATGGGATACAAGGAAAATGGAAGCAGTAAGTAAGAAAGAGGTGAAGGTTTTTAAACTAAAGGAGGAGGCAGTTAGGGAAAGATATAAACAACTGTTGGAGGACAAATGGGCTAGTGTGAGTATAGGCAATGGGGTAGAAGATGTATGGGGTAAGTTTAAGAATACAGTGGACCCCCGGTTAACAAACACCCCGGAAATCGTACAATTTTGTAAGTATAATATTGTAAGTGCTTGTGGAAGTGTATTTTTTGGGGGGCTGAAATAGACTAACCTATGTGACATTATTTCTTAAGGAAGTAAATTCGTTTGGTAATGGCACTTGAGAAGGCTTCTGGGGTAAAGTTTTTTCGTTAAACGAGGGTCCACTGTACTGTGGTACCTCGACATATGAGCAGCTCCCAACTCGAACAATTATGTAAGTGTATTTCTGTAAATGCTTTTGTAAGTGTATTTTTGGGGGTCTGAAACGGATTAATCTAATTTACATTATTCCTTATGGGAACAAATTCGTTCGGTATTGGCACTCGAATAGCCTTCTGGAACGAATTAGGCTCGTAACCCGAGGTACTACTGTACATTGGATTAACGAGTATCGTAAAAACTTCATTCCAGAATCCTGCTCAAGTGCCATTACCGAACGAATTTACTCCCTAAAGAAATAATGTCACTTAGGTTAGTCTATTTCAGACCCCAAAAATACACTTCCACAAGCACTTACAATATTATACTACTTACATAGTTGTACGATTTCCGGGGTGTACGTAACTCAGGGGTCCACTGTATAGTGTTAGAGTGTTCAGCAGAAGTTTGTGGTTACAGGAAAGTGGGTGTGGGAGGGAAGAAGAGCGACTGGTGGAATGATGATGTAAAGAGAGTAATAAGAGAGAAAAAGTTAGCATATGAGTGGTTTTTACAAAGTAGAAGTGATGCAAGGAGGGAGGAGTATATGGAGAGAAAAGAGAGGCTAAGAAAGTGGTGAAGCAATGTAAAATGAGAGCAAATGAGAGAGTGGGTGAGATGTTATCAACAAATTTTGTTGAAAAATAAGAATAGTTTTGGAGTGAGATCAATAAGTTGAGAAAGCCTAGGGAACGAATGGATTTGTTACTTAAAAATAGGAGAGGAGAGTTATTAAACGGAGAGTTAGAGGTATCAGGAAGATGAAGGGAATATTTTGAGGAATTCTTAAATGTTGATGAAGACAAAGAAGCTGTGATTTAGTGTATAGGGCAAGGACTAATAACATCTTATAGGAGTGAGGAAGAACCAGTTCTAAGTGTGGTGGAAGAGCGTGGGGCAGTGGGTAGAATGAAAGGGGGTAAAGCAGCTGGGATTGATGGGATAAAGATAGAAATGTTAAAAGCAGGTGGGGATATAATTTTGGAGTGGTTAGTGTTTTTATTTAATAAATGTATGGAAGAGGGTAAGGTACCTAGGGATTGGCAGAGAGCATGCATAGGGGACAAAAGAGAGAGTAAAAATTATAGGGGAATAAGTCTGTTGAGTATATCTGGCAAAGTGTATGGTAGAGTTATTATTGAAAGAATTAAGAGTAAGACATAGAGCAGGATAGCAGATGAACAAGGAGGCTTTAGGAAAGGTAGGGGGTGTGTAGACCAAGTGTTTGCAGTGAAACATATAGGTGAACAGTATTTAGATAACGGTAAAGAGGTTTTTGTGGCATTTATGGATTTGGAAAAGGTATATGATAGGGTGGATAGGGTGGCAATATGGCAGATGTTGCAAATGTATGGAATAGGAGGTAGGTTATTGAAAGCATTGAAGAGTCTTTACAAGGATAGTGAGGCTCAGGTTAGAGTATGTAGGCAAGAGGGAGGTTATTTCCTAGTAAAAGTAGGCCTGAGACAGGGATGTGTGATGTCACAATGGTTGTTCAACATATTTATAGATGGAGTTGTAAGAGAAGTGAATGCTCGGGTGTTGGTAAGAGGTGTGGGTTAAAAGATAAAGAATCTAACACAAAGTGGGAGTTGTCACAATTGCTCTTTTTTGATGACACTGTGCTTTTCGGAGATTCTGAAGAGAAGTTGCAGAGGTTGGTTGATGAGTTTGGTAGGGTATGTAAAAAAAAATTAAAAGTGAGTATAGGAAAGAGTAAGGTGATGAGGATAACAAAAAAATTAGGTAACGGAAGATTGGATATCAGATTGGAGCGAGAGAGTATGGAGGAGGTGAATGTATTCAGATATTTGGGAGTGGACATGTCAGGGGGTGGGTCTATGAAAGATGAGGAAAATCATAGAATTGATGAGGGATAAAAGGTGAGTGGTTTGTGGAGACAAAGAACTTTATCCATGAAAGCAAAGAGGGAAAAGTATGAGAGTATAGTTATACCAACGCTCTTGTATGGGTGTGAGGCACAGGTTGTGAATGTTGCAACAAGGAGAAGGCTGGAGGCAGTGGAGATGTCGTGTCTGAGGGCAATGTGTGGTGTGAGTATAATGCAGAGGATACGTAGTTTGGAGATTAGGAGGAGGTATGGGATTACCAAAAGTATTATCCAGAGGGCTGAGGAGGGGCTATTGAGATGGTTTGGACATGTATAGAGAATGGAACGAAATAGAATGACTTTGAGAGTGTATAAATCTGTAGTGGAGGGGAGGCGGGGTAGCAGTCAGCCTAGGAAAGGTTGGAGGTAGGGGGTAAAGGAGGTTTTGTGTGCGAGGGGCTTGGACTTCCAGCAAGCATGTGTGAGCATGTTAGATAGGAGCAAATGGAGACAAATGGTTTTTAGGACTTGACATGCTGCTGAAGTGTAAACAAGGTAACATTTATGAAGCGATTCAGGGAAACCTGCAGGCCGGACTTGATTCCTGGAGATGGGAAGTACAGTGTCTGCACTCTGAAGGAGGGGTGTTTATGTTGCAGATTTATAACTGTAGTGTAAGCACGCCTCTGGCAAGAGGTGGGAGATGGCCAATGTGTTAATAAAAAAATAGCCTGTTAAGGATAAAATATTACAAGGGACCACAATGAGTCACCTTGTCTGACTTTTTTAGTGGGGTTATCGTAGATAATTTACAAAAGTTACTTTGAATGATAATTATAATAGCCTAAAGTTGTGAGACTGTACATATGTGTAATTGAGCCTAAATAAACTTAACTGAGCAACTTAATAGTGACACACTTGAAGGTCACATCCTAGAGTACTTGCCTGGATTGTCATACCTCTGTAATTAATAAAAAAATACAACAAAAAAATTCCCGTTCTCAGGCACTATTAAAATTTTTTTTTCTATTAGGTATTTATATGTAAATATTCCCACTTACCTGGTATATTAGATTATCCACAAGGACCAAATCGTACCGAAACGTCGTCGTAAGCTCCTCTCTTTTTAATATGTGCGGGTTGTGTGTGTATTGTTCCAGTCACGGTATTGTGCCTTTTTTTGTTATAAATGTTCACGAAGTGAGGATAATTAACAGCACTTATGGTGCTTCCATCAGCCTCACTGCAGCTGCTGCCTTGTTGTTGTTGTTGGGTTTAAAAGGGCCACTGACAGTTCCCGCACTGAGGAGTCATGCTTCCCGGAGTACGGAGAAGATGTACTGCTGAAGGCAGAACAATGAAACAAAAGGGAACAGCAGTTCTTTTGTAAACAGAAACTAGAAGTTTCCAAATAGATTAGATAGACCTAACTCCCCCTCACAAAGCACCAACACAGCGGGATGATCACACTTTCTTGAGTTTAGTAACCGGCTCTCCACTTAAACCGTTAAATAAATATCACAGAGTAGAAAAATGGAACTGGTTAGTAAGTTTATTCAGGTATACACAAATACAGTTATATAGATTATCATACATAGCAGCATATGTGTAGAGAACCCAGGATAACCCAAAAAAAAGTCAGACAGTGACTTATTTCCATTGGGGTCATTTTAATACCTTAATATTATACACTGTAGGAGATAAAAATTATTATTATTATTATTATTATTATTATTATTATTATTATTATTATTATTATTATATGTTATTATACTATATATGATATATATTAGGAATAAGGTAAAAAGAGTTATTTGCATTTACATGTGTGTTAGCTAAAAAATAAAAAATCATTCTCCTCCCTTTCTGTCACTACATTCATTAGGTACCTTTTGGCTCTCTTCTTGAACTGGCTGATGCTATGACATGGTTTGACATGTGCAGTCATTACCTTTGTAACTTGTGAGTTCATTACCTTTGTAAATTCTGAGTTCATTACCTTTGTAACTTGCTCAGCTTTCAAAACTTTGGGGTCCAGTCCCTGGACCCATTATGTACCTCTGTAATCTTTTCACTACCACCCACAGGATGGGTATGGGGTGCATAATAAAGATATCAAACTAACTAAAAACTGACATGTACAGGCAGTCTGTTCCATTCCTTTATTGCTGTACAATAAAATGTGTTTCAAGCCTGGCCACTGACTGTGGGTACTACAAAGTTGTGCTATCTCCCCCTAGTACTATGACTGCTTCGGTTCCCAGCCTTGATAAAACTGGCAGCAAGATATTCTGGACACTGTTTGTGAGCAATTTTATAAACTTGATTTAACTTAAGTTGTTTTACTCTGTATTCAATATTCAACATATCCAATTGTTGTAATTCATCCTGGCCTACATGTTCTCTTGGACCCTGGTCCAGTATGAATCTTACCACTGTGCTTGTCTGTAGAGGAACTTCAGTCTGGCATTCGCTTTCTTTATTACACTGTTCCCAATCAATTCTCCTGACATTCATGGGTCGAAGGGGATTCCCAGATGTTTTACTGAGGAAACTGAAGTGATGGATTCCCCATTACACCGGACATTAAAATTGCGTATTTACCTTTCTCAGCTTGTTTCGTGCCAAAGAGTATGGCTTCTGTTTTCCCGAGGTGCAACGATAGTTTGTTGTCTACTAACCATTTGCTGCAGGACTCCATTTCCTGCGTTAATACATTAGCTATATCTTGTGGGTCTTTACCTAACACTAACAGAGCACTGTCATCCGCATACAGTAGGAGTTTGCACTTGACACTGATGAGCATGTCATTTACATAACAAAGAAATAATAAGGGACCCAGAATACTACCTTGGGCAACTCCACATGGTATCAGCAGTGGTTCTGATTCTGTTTTATTTATTTTATAATAATAATAATAATACTTTATTGAGACATTGTACAATTATATATGGTAGACATAGTTATACATCGTTATTACATAGTTATTACTTAGTTGTTAATGAGATGTACATGCCAAAAGCCCCTAATATGCTGTGCATTGCGGGCATTCTTAGGACTACTTAATTCTAGACTACATGGTAAAAAGTTATGGTTGATAATTTATAAAAAGAGTAAAGTTGCATATCTAAGTTATAAAGTTTGAATATAAGTTGAACATATCAATTAATTGTAGCAATGCAACTAATTGAGTGAGATAACGATTTAAAACAATTAATTGCATTGCAGCTAGTTTACGAGGTCATTATAATGTAAGTGTTGTGGAAATAATTAGCTAAGTATGTAATATTCATAACAGGTTTTACATTCAATTGATTAGTCAGGTTTTTACGTTAAGTGATTATTCTACTTTGCTGGGAATGTTTGATATTGAGCAATTAGCTTTGGGTGAGAAGGTGTTTTTTTAGCATCGTTTTGAATTGGGGTACAGGTAGGGTTTCTTTGGCAATGACAGGTAATGAATTCCAAATTTTCGTGCCTTTTATATGCATTGAGTTTTTACATAGTGTTAGATGGACACGGGGAACATCGAGGAGTGATCTGTGTCTAGTGGTATGGTCATGTGTCCTGTTAAAATTGGTAAGGAGAAGTTTGAGTGGTGGGTTAATATTTGCATAGAATGTTCTATGTATGTAATAGGCACAGTAAAAAGTATGGATGTCTTGTATTGTGAGTAAGTTTAGGTTTTTGAATATTGGTGGAGTATGTTGCCTGGAGTGAGAATTTGTTATCATTCTAACTGCTGCCTTTTGTTGTGTTATTAGTGGTCTGAGATGAGTTATTGATGTAGAGCCCCATGCGCAGATTCCATAGGTGAGGTAGGGGTAAATGAGTGAGTGATATAGGGTAAGGAGAGCTGGTTGTGGAACATAGTACCGTATCTTGGATAGTATTCCCACGGTCTTTGAGACTTTCTTGGAGATTTGTTGTATATGTGTCTGAAATTTGAGGCCACTGTCAAGATGGATTCCTAAGAATTTTCACTCTGTGAGTTTTGTGATAGGGGACCCGTTTATCATTATGTTAAGTGGTGCGTTTATAGCTCTGTTCCCAAATTTGATAAAATAGGTTTTATCAATATTGAGAGTAAGTTTGTTGGTCATCATCCAGATAGATATTTTCTGCAATTCAGTATTTGCAGTGTTGGCTAGTGTGTCTGGGTTTGAGTGAGAGATAACGTATGTAGTGTCATCTGCAAAAAGTATGGGTTTGAGTAGTTGAGATGCATTTTGTAGGTCGTTAACGTAAATGAGAAAGAGTAGTGGGCCAAGAACACTTCCCTGTGGGACACCTACGGTAATAGTTTGCGCGGTGGAGCTAGCTCCATTTGTGTACACATATTTTTTTCTGTTGCTAAGGTATGATTTTAGGTAGTTTAGGGAGTGTCCTCTTATACTATAGTGTGATAATTTTAAGTGTAACAGATCATGGTCAACTGTATCAAAAGCTTTACGTAAATCAATGAAGATTCCCACTGGGATTTCTTTTTTCTCAAGGGCGGTGTAAATTATTTCTAACATGTGTATAATGGCATCATTTGTATTTTTATTAGGCCTGAATCCAAATTGACAGTGGTTGAGTACGTTGTTGGAGGTGAGGTAGGAATATATTTGTCTATGAATTAATTTTTCAAAGATTTTGGAGAGAAGGGGTAAGTTAGATATCGGCCTGTAGTTATTCAGGTCTGCTGTTTCTTATTGCTAGGATAGGACTTAAACCAGTCTATGGAACCTATGTAAGTTTCTTACATAATATATTGTGGTTGACAGTATCGAAGGCCTTTTGCAAGTCTAAAGTTACCATTCCTATGAGGTTCCCTATCGACATTTCAGTTCTCATGTAATCCATCAGATTGATTAGGGAGGTGTCAGTTGAGTAAGATTTCTAAAGCTTGATTGGTAACTATGGATAATGTCGTTGTCATTAAGACACTTAACTACTTGACAGTACACCGCCCTCTCTAGTTTTTTTGGATATTACACAGAGTATACTAACAGGCCTATAGTTGCTGACATCAGACCTAGTATTTTTCTTGAAGATAGGAGTAACTCTGGCCTCCTTGAACCCCTCTGGTACGGTATTAGTGGTGATGGATAAATTTATTATGTGAGCAATGGGGATTGCCAGTTCAGAGGCACCATCTTTTAGGAACTTAAACGGGATGTTATCAGGGCCGGTGCTCTTAGTTGGGTTTAACCTGCTTAGTTATTTTTTCACGAAGTCATGAGATACACTTACTAGTTGACAACTGTTTGGAGTTACTCTTTTATTGGTATAGTATGTTTTAAACTTATCAGAGTCTGTGTTAAAGGTATTTGATGCAGCTGGAAGTTTACTTACTAGTGTTGATGCGACAGCTGTGTAGTATGAATTATAACAATTTGCCACTTTAGTTGTTTCGTGGCATACCTCGTTATCGACATTTAATACTATGTTAGATCTATCTACGGATTTATGGCTATACCCCAACTGTTTTAGTTGTTGCCAGAGCTTTCTAGGGTTATTCTTGTACTCTTTGAATTTTGAGCAATAGTGCCTTGCCTTTGCGCCTTTTATAAGCCTCTGCACTCCGTTCCTCACCCTTTGGAATTCATTTAGCGCTGCAATATCCTGTATAAAAAATTGTCTTGGACTGCCTCCTTGTAAGCTGCCCTCTGGCAAACACTGTTGACACCGACACTCTGAGACGCTTCTCTTAGACTTACAAGTGGCTTATGGACAGAATTTCTAGCTGACTGCAGTCGAAAGAATTCCCCACCTACATGCACGACTAACAAAGGGTTTAACTTACTTGATGGAGTAGAAATGTCTCCTAGTCTTCCAATCTCCCTAAGCTATAACCCCCTCCAAACACCATGTGTAGGGAAGGACCTTAAATCTTGCGTTGAGCTCCTCACATACCTCTTGATCGTTTCTTGTGAGTTCCCCACCTTCTTTCCTTAGCCTGATTACCTGGTTTTTGACTGTTGTCTTCCTCCTAATGTGGCTGTACAGCAGTTTCAGGTCAGACTTGACTTTCGATGTTATGTTGTTTTCGTACTGTCGCTGGGCCTCCATCCTTATCTGTGCATACTCGTTTCTATCTCTTCGACTGTGTGTGTGTGTGTGTGTGTGTGTGTGTGTGTGTGTGTGTACTCACCTATTTGTGGTTGCAGGGGTCGAGTCATACATAGCTCCTGGCCCCGCCTCTTCACTGATTGCTACTAGGTCCTCTCTCTCCCTGCTCCATGAGTTTTATCAAACCTCGTCTTAAAACTATGTATGGTTCCTGCCTCCACTACGTCACTGTCTAGGCTATTCCACTTCCTGACAACTCTATGACTGAAGAAATACTTCCTAACATCCCTTTGACTCATAGGAGTCTTCAACTTCCAACTGTGACCCCTTGTTTCTGTGTCCCTCTATGGAACATCTTGTCTCTGTCCACCTTATCTATTCCTCGCAGTATTTTATATGTCGTTATCATGTCTCCCCTAACCCTCCTGTCCTCTAGTGAGGGTGTGTGACCCACTTAATATTTGTACTTATAACTCATTTCAGTTATGTCATGATTGTGACCAGATCTACCTGGAGTTCATGACCTTTGTAACTTGTTCATCAGTCATAACTTTGGGGCACAGTCCCTGGACCCATTATATACCTCTGTAATCTTTTGACTTCCACTCATAGGATGGGTATGGGGTGCATAATAAAGATATTTAACTTAAATTTAGCTTATGACAGGTGCCCCTCCTGTAACATGCCTGGCGGGCACATAAAGATGAGTATACCTGGAGAGGGTTCCTGGGGTCAACGCCCCTTCGGCCCGGTCTGTGACCAGGCCTCATGGTGGATTAGGGCCTGATCAACCAGACTGTTACTGTTGGCCGCACGCAACCCGACGTACGAACCACAGCTCGGCTGGTCAGGAACTGACTTTAGGTGCCTGTCCAGTGTCTGCCTGCTTGAAGACAGCCAGGGGTCTATTAGTAATCCCCCTTATGTATGCCTGGAGGCAGTGGGGATGTTGCATCGTCTGCTAAGTCTTTTGGTTTCAAAGGTAGTGATTTCGTGTGCAAGTTTGGTACTAATCCCTCTACAGGTTGAAGAACTTCAAGCGCTCTCAGTAACTTTTTTTTATATTATTTTATTTATAATGACGACATATGTACATTGCAGTACAAAGTATCTTTACAAAGAACATACTTCCAAAGTGAAAAAAAAAACAGAACATAAACAGAAAAACAAAACCTACTTCAATGAGAATCATGCGTTCCCAACATACATGACATTATAATAGAAACCTAACCAAATAATACAATTTCCAAAAGAAAATACTCCCTACATGAGGAAACACTGATCCCAAAAATACACATTGATAATAAAATCCCCTTCATAAAAGAACGCTACCCTTATTTATACGAAGTCCCGATGTAGTTAGATAATAGTACACACAGTACTAAACGGTTTGTAAAAGACTATACACCTAAACCAACCCCACATTATTACAGGCAACTATCAACAGTTGACCTAATCTATAGAACAATACATAGCGAACAATCCCATATACCCTTTAATGCTATTCCGACAAACAAAATATATAAGGACATCCTTCGTATTGAATGGATCCCCAAGGACCTCCATGGAAATTATATACCTGGAGTTTACCTGGAGAGAATTCCAGGGGTCAACGCCCCTGCGGCCCGGCCTGTGACCAGGCCTCATGTTGGACCAGAGCCTGATCAACCAGGCTGTTACTGCTGGCCGCACGCAGTGCAACGTACGAACCACAGCCTGGCTGGTCAGGTACCGACTTTAGGTGCCTGTCCAGTGCCTGCTTGAAGACAGTCAGGGGTTTGTTGGTGATCCCCCTGATGTATGCTGGGAGGCAGTTGAACAATCTTGTACCCCTGACACTTATTGTGTTGTCCCTCAATGTGCTAGTGGCACCCCTGCTTTTCATTGGGGGGATGTTACATCGCCTGCCGAGTCTTTTGCTTTCGTAGGGAGTGACTCTCGTGTGCAAGTTTGGTACTAATCCCTCGAGAATTTTCCACGTGTATAAGATAAGATAAGATTTCTTCGGATTTTTAACCCCAGAGGGTTAGCCACCCAGGATAACCCAAGAAAGTCAGTGCGTCATCGAGGACTGTCTGTCTTATTTCCATTGGGGTCCTTAATCTTGTCCCCAAGGATGCGACCCACACCAGTCGACTAACAACCCAGGTACCTATTTGCTGCTAGGTGAACATGACAACAGGTGTAAGGAAACACGTCGAAATGTTTCCACCCGCCGGAAATCGAACCCGGGCCCTCCGTGTGTGAAGCGAGAGCTCAAGCCACCAGGCCACCGGGCCTTCTAGAGAGTACAGGTTTAGGAACTTCAAGCGTTCCCAGTAATTGAGGTGGTTTATCGCAGTTATGCATGCCGTGAAGGTTCTCTGCACATTTTCAAGGTCAGCAATTTCACCCGCCTTGAAAGGTGCAGTTAGTGTGCAGCAATATTCCAGCCTAGATAGAACAAGCGATCTGTAAAGTGTCAACATGGGCTTGGCATCCCTGGTTTTGAAGGTTCTCATTATCCACAGTGGTATATTACAGACCATTCTGGAAAAATACCCTGACTTTGCTCCCTGTAAATAAAGCATTGACACGTGTGTGTGTGTGTGTGTGTATGTACATGTGTGTATGTGTATGTGTGTATGTATATACATGTATGCGTGTGTATGTGTATATGTGTGTGTGTGTGACCCAACAATTAAAATTTGCACCAATAACTCATTACAGTTGTGGCTGGGTGTAGACTAATAGATTGCTCATTGCTTTATAATTTGTTCATGAGTGCAACCATGTACAGACGTAAGTAAATTTACTTACATGATTCATTACCTTGTAACTAGTGAATTAATTACCATTGTACCTTGTTCAGCTATCAAAACTTTGGGGCCCAGTCTCTGGACCCTATATATACCTCTGTAATCTGCAAATACCTTTGTAACTTGTCATGATTGTGACCATCTGAGTTCATTACCTTTGTAACTTGCTCAGCTATCAAACTTTGAGGTCCAGTCCCTGGACCCATTATGTACCTCTGTAATCTTTTGACTACCGCCCACAGGATGGGTATGGGGTGCATAATAAAGATATCAAACTAACATCCTGTCATTTTTCTAGCAGATGTGATTGCTACGGTGTTATGGTCCTTGAAGGTGAGATCCTCTGACATGATCACTCCCTGGTCTTTGACATTAGTTTTTCGCTCTATTGTGTGGTTGGAATTAGTTTTGTACTCCGATGAGATTTTAATTTCCTCACGTTTTCCGTATCTGACTAATTGAAATTTCTCATCATTGAACTTCATATTATTTTCTGCAGCCCATTTAAAGATTTGGTTTATGTCTGCTTGGAGTCTTGCAGTGTCTTCAACGGTGGACACTGTCATACAGATTCGGGTGTCATCTGCAAAGGAAGACACGGCACTGTGGCTTATATCCCAGTCTATGTCCGATATGAGGATGAGGAACAGGATGGGAGCGAGTACTGTGCCTTGTGGAACAGAGCTTTTCACAGTAACTGCCACAGACTTTACTCTGTTGACTACTACTCTTTGTGTTCTACTTGTTAGAAAATTATAGATCCATCTACCAACTTTTCCTGTTATTCCTTTATCACGCATTGTGTGTGCTATTACACCATGGTCACACTTGTCAATGGCTTTTGAAAAGTCTGTGTATATAACATCTGCATTCTGTTTGTCTTCTAGAGCATCAAGCACCTTGTTGTAGTGGTCTAGTAGTTGGGACAGACAGGAACGACCTGCTCTAAACCTATGCTGCCCTGGGTTGTGTAATTGATGGGTAACAAGATGAGTGGCGATCTTGCTTCTTAGAACCCTTTCAAAAAATTTTATGATATGGGACGTTAGCGCTATTGCTCTGTAGTTCTTTGCTATTGCTTTACTACCCACTTTGTGGAGTGGGGCTATGTCTGTTGTTTTTAGTAACTGCGGGACGACCCCAGTGTCCATGCTCCCTCTCCATAGAATGTTAAAAGCACGTGATAGGGGCTTGCAGTTCTTGATGAACACGGAGTTCCATGAGTCTGGGCCTGGAGCGGAGTGCATTGGCATGTCATTTATTGCCTTTTCGAAGTCATTTGGCGTCAGGGTATGTCAGATAGGCATGCGTCTGTCAAGTTCTGTGGCATTCTCATAAAAAAATAATTTAGGTCTTCGATTTTCAGTCTGGTTAGCGGCTCGCTAAAAACTGAGTCATACTGGGACTTAAGTAACTCACTCAATTCTTTGCTGTCATCTGTGTAGGACCCATCCCGTTTAAGCAGGGGCCCAATACTGGTTGTTGTTATCGACTTTGATTTTGCATAAGAAAAGAAATACTTTGGGTTTCTTTCAATTTCATTTATGGCTTTTAGTTCTTCCCTCGTTTCTTGATTCCTGTAAGATTCCTTTAGTTTTAATTCGATGTTTGCTATTTCTCTGACTAGTGTTTCCCTTCGTATTTCAGATATATTGGCCTCTTGTAGCCGCTCCGTTATTCTTTGCCTTCGCCTGTATAGGGAGCGCCTCTCTCTTTCTAGTTTGCATCTTCTCCTCCTTTTCTTTAAGGGAATTTGCCTTGAGCAAACCTTAAGTGCCACAGAGTTAATTTGTTCTAAACATAGGTTAGGATCCGTGATGCTTAGGCTATCTTCCCAGTTTATATCATTTAGGACTTGGTTTACTTGGTCCAACCTTATGTTTTTGTTATTGAAGTTGAATTTGGAGAAGGCTCCTTCGCGGCTGATCACATTTTGTCGATCTGGGGCTCCCCGCATACATGTCTGGACCTCTATTATGTTGTGATCTGAGTATATTGTTTGTGATATGATGACATTTCGTATCAGATCATCATTGTTGGTGAAGATATTAACAATCTTTATGATTATGAGACCTATGTCTCCAAAAACACTTGCAATGATATTGTAATTTACGGCCTATCACTGCATTATGACACTGATCATTATAAAATTTCAATATGAGTTTCCACAAACGTCAAAATATAAAACACATGCAAAATAATTTATCGTTTTTTTCTGTTTTTTTTCTAGGGTATACAAAGACACATACCTACATATTACAATGATTTAGCATAATGATTACTCATAAATTCCACCGACTAAATACAATCCCTGGCCATGTCCCTAATTCAGACACATAGAATAAAGAAAGAACACGCTTTACATCAACACTACATGCTCTATTAATTAAATCCTCTGGTACAGTACTCAAAACCAGAGCAACACATTGAAACGTGAAGGGTAAACTCCCAAGAATTCACAGTACAAGAAACTAAATACACCTAAAGCCTCATGATAAGTACAATTAAAACATTCATTATCCGATCATACAACATCCTGGCGGATAACATAATGGAGAGAAGATATATGTATGACATGACATATATACCTTATATGTACAATCACATCACAGGTATATACTAATATAATTATCTTTTAAAACCAATAACCTTGTACACGATTTTGAAACACTTCCTGAGGCCAACACAAAATGTTCAAGACATCACAGTGGCATTATATCTTCGATATTCCAATCTATTTACTACCAAGGTTCTAAAAGATACTGTCCTGACCTGAGCACACAGTGAGACAAGCCCCCACCACCTTACCACTAACTCGAAACCCCTAAATAACTCCGCCGCCCTAAATGCATCATGAGTCAGAAAATCACACTATCATGTCAAACAAAAGAAGAAGAAAACCCCAACCCTGACCCTACCCACTTCTAACTCCTAACCTCCCCCCTTCATGCGACTCACATATATACCTAAAAGAATTACACACCTTCCACACCCCCCCTGTAAGACCAACCCCCTCCTATCCAACACCCTCACCACCCCTCAATAAAATACTTATTGTTAATTGCTGATACCCCTCTGGAAAAGCCTGATCCTATGCCCGACCATACAAAACATGATTCCTACATACTGTTCTATAAAACCTGGCCGCTAACACCCTGACATGTACTTCTCCCCTGACCTCCCTCATGCCCCATGACACAAAAATATAATCCAAAGCTAAGTACATTATGGCCCTACGGACGTCCTCCACACAACCCCCAACGTCTAAACTAAGGACCCTCAAACTTGACAAACCCCTCCCCCCTACCCATCATATAATTCTCCCAAACCATTCCCTCACCCTTGCCAACTCCTCACAACAATAAAAAGTGTGATAAGCCATCTCTAGCATATCACAACTGTTACAACTACCATTCCCTACGAACCCCATCACGAAAAGGTGTGCCCTTGACGCAAGTATGCCATGTAAAAACCGATAACCCATTTCCCTTACCCTGGAAGGCAATTTCAGCTTCTTGAACCAGTACCAAATACTTCTCCAATCATACAAGGGAAATGTTTCATCACCTTGCATTGCCCTACTACAACTCCCTACCCTGTCTAACCTACCCACCCGTACCTTCCCAGATCCGCGATAACAAGAAGGTGCTGCAAAAGCATCTTGCATACCATAAGATCCCTACCCTGCCTACCACCTCTGCACCTCCCTCATTACCTCATTCACCCTCCTCCCACAGAGGCCACCCCTGGCTAAAAATTCCTGCCTCACATATAGCCCCATTAACCACCTCTTCAAAGGAATTAATCCCATACCCCCGTGAATGACCCTAGTCGTTACAACCTCCTTCCTTAACCAGTGTCTCCCATAACCCCAAACAAAATGCATGACCCTTTGCCTCAACCTCTGTATATCACCCTCAATCAGCGGATATACCGCAGCCAAAGTGTTAACAACTGTGACCCTTTGCAAAAGGGTGACTTCTCTTGCCCTCCATCCTGTCATCCTGTTCAATGCTGCCTCCACCACCAAAGAAGAATTCATTTCTCTTGCCCTCCTCGGCTCCACACAGAAAACCACACCACAGATTTTTATACTATCAACCGTTACCCATCCATAAGTCTGGCCCAACGTCATCCCTACCCATGTACTACTCACCTCCAACAACTTCGACTTCACTCTATTAACCTTCATACTGGTCGCAGCTCCAAATATCTCAATTATACGATTTACATTCCCCAATCCTTCCGAAGCTTCCCACTAAAATTGTGGTGTCATCCACATAACCAATAATCCCTGGAGCACCCTCCCATAACTCACCCATCTCCCTGACACTCCCACACCATCCCATAGAAAGGATTTTGCAAACATGCAAAGAGAAGCTGCGACAAGGGACATCCCTGATGCAACCCCCTCCCCATGCCTACCTCGAACCCCACCTTCCCATTTACCTGTACCCTAACCAAAACCCGAGAATATAACATGCCCACCCACTCCATGATTTCCTCACCAAACCCCTGTCTGATCAAGATCTCCCGTAACATCCCCCTGTCTATGCTGTCATATGCCGTTTCCCAATCCAGCCCTATGACACCTCCCCCCCACCTTCCACAAACCCTCTGATTCTGCGATGTCCCCCACTAAAACTATGCTTGGGAACCCCGTATTGCCCCTTATCTAAGAAGTCGTCCAAAACTTTCTTCATATGATTACCTAAGATGTCCTTCAAAGTATGAGATTCCTTCCCTTTTGGAACTAAGACCACAACCCCAGTATGCTGATCCTCGCTCATACAACCTGATGTTTTCATACCATTGAACAGAGCCATTAAAACCCCAAGCAACACTTCCCAATGGGTCACATAAAAATCCCCAGAGATTCCGTCAATTCCTGGTGCCTTACCCAACTGTTGTCCCTGTACCGCCTGTTAAACTTCTTCAGAAATGCTCCCCTCCATACATTCTCTTTGTTCGTCCCTTATCTCCGCAACTATGTCCTCCAACACAATTGTTCGAGCTCCCTATCACATTCCCCCTCCCTCAACTCTCTTTGAAACCATTTATCTGCATAACAACTCATAGCTTCCATCGTCCGTACTACCTGACCACACCTATACCCCTCCAAATCCTCATCTACAGTCAATGCCATGATCGTCATCCCCTTTCTCCTCCTCTGAAATCTTCGCAAAACCATTGCTGAGGGCTTATCTCCCCAAAGAACGTCCTCCACTCCCCCCTTACCCTAATCACATGAAAAACCTCATTTTGTAAATCTCATAGTTGACCCTGTATGTCTGCAATGTCACCATTAGGATACCTCCCCCCCCCTTTATAACATTCCTGTAACTGATACTCCAAATAACGCTGCTTACCATACTTCAACCTTGCTTCCTCCCTACCCAACCTGATGTAAAAATTCTTAATAGCTTAATAGCAACCTTCACTCTACCCATCCACCACTGCACAATGTTATCAATTCCCAGACCCCCTCCCCACAACCTAGCTCACCAATCTGCAAAAACCTCCCAATGATCAAGTCCCTGCAAAAAACCTGTATTTAATTTCCAATAACCAGGATATATGTGGACCGCTCCTACCCAGCCCAAAGTAACCAAAACACCCCTATGATCAGAGAATCCCACTTCCGTGCAAGTTACACTGCCGACCTGTATGGCCGAAGACACATATACCCGATCCAGCCTCGCCACATAACCTCTTCTGATGAAAGTATGCTCCACTTCCTATCCACCACCCCTGACTACATCCTCCACCCCAACTGCCCCAAAAACATCCCGCAAAACCCCCAACATACAACCTGCTCCCCGAAGCTCAAAGTCCCTCCCCCTGATCACACAATTCCAATCACCCGCAATTATGGTAATCAAGGGAAGACCATGCAAAGCATAAACCAGATCCCTCCTAACAAAATCCTCTTTCACCCGATGGTCATTACTCACCGGCATATACACCCCAATAAAACACACCTGAATGTCACCACACTCCCCATCCACCCTGTCAATCCTGCCACCCCACCCTCTTCCCATGCCTTCAAAGTGAAGGTGCTGGTCTCACGTACCCCTACCGTCACCCCACCCTTTAAATGCTCAGAACTACCAGTATACAATGTATACCTATTCAATACCAGGTCCCTACCACACCGGAAATTATGTTCCTGGAGCATACAAACATCAACATTCATATGTCTCAAAGTCACCTCCGCTCAGAGGCCATTCACATTCATATTTAAACACTTGAATTCTGTAGTGGGGGCTTCCCTCTCTGCCTCACTAGTCCCGTTACTCCTGTCTTAGCAGTACCATTATTCCCCCGACTCACCCTCGCCCCCTTCCCCCCACCTGTCCCCTTAACCCTTCCTTGGCACCCTTCAAAACCTCCACCCAGACCTTTTTGCAATTTCGCTGGCCAGGAGTGATGACATCATTGTCCCCTGCGCCACTAGACCTCTTATGGGACACACCCGTAAACTCCATGTCCCTTCCCAGGTGCATGATGCACCTCAACTTCCATCACAACCACTGATTGATGATCAGACACAGGGGACCTACCAGCATTGTCGCCTACCAAACCCTCCACCTCAGGCCCCAGGTCAACCTCCGATTGCATCAGAACCTCCGTCAAAGGGCTGTCCAACAACCGTTGCAAATCCCCCAGACTGGGGACCTGCAACTCCTCAACCAACTCCACCTCCTCTGCAGATTCCACTAATACACCTTGGGATGTGTCCTCGTCCACATCCCTCGACGCCTTTGGCAAACTCGTGACCTCCAATTCAGCCTCTTCAAAAGCCTCACTCCATCTCTCCGACACCACAGCCTTATGAGACACCTCCTCTGCTTCAGGCATCTCCATATCCACAGCCACCATTGATCCAGTCGCCTCTTCTCGACGAGGCTCCTCACATTGATTATAAGGACAGGAACCCCGGCGCTGGTCACACTTAGCCGCTACATGCCCTGGGGCCCCACAGATGTGACACGTCCTCTGCTGCCCATGGTACATCACATAAACCTGAGTCCGGAAATCTTCCATGATAACATACGACAGTATTTGTTGTCTCAGGGTCATCTTGAGATAATAAGATCCCTCCGGCATTCCTGTGTAAATACTCTGGGCCCACCGGCCCTCATTGGCTACATGTATGGTCCCAAACTGGCCGAAAACCCTCCTTATGTCCACTTCATTCGCCTCAAACGGAATGTTGCAAATTCGTATCCATGAATAACGTGCAGAAACATCACAAAGACATACCTCCAGTCCTGCATTGACCTTAATACACTTTTCCTGGTATTTGTTGACAACATTCTCGTAAGCTCCGGTGGTCATGAATTTAACGAAGATCCTCGCAGCTCCATTTAAAGAAATTCCGAATAAATCTTCATTAGGAATTCCGAAAGTGTCTTCAGAAGCAAGGGCAGGATAACTTCCGCGTTGCTGGGGTATACAGCTCCTTGCAACAAGTCAATACAGACCGTATTCACTCTATGCCTGTAGCCATCCGCCATCTTGTGAAAACCAAGTTTTGATAAGTCGCCACCAGGAGGCAGTGCACCAACATCCGACCAGTACGGGCGCTGGTCAGGGAATCACTCTCAGTAACTGAGGTGTCTTATCACAGTTATGTGTGCCATGAAGGTTCTCTGTACATTTTCTAGGTCGGCAATTTCACCTGCCTTGAAAGATGCTGTTAGTGTGCAGCAATATTCCAGCCTAGATAGAACAAGCGACCTGAAAAGTGTCGACATGGGCTTGGCATCCCTGGTTTTGAAGGTTCTCATTATCCATCCTGTCATTTTTCTAGCAAATGCAATTGATGCAATGTCTTTGAAGGTGACATCTTCTGACATGATCACTCCCAAGTCTTTTACATTAGTTTTTTGCTCTGTTGTGTGGTTGGAATTTGTTTATACTCTGATGTAATATTAATTTCCTCACGTTTTCTATATCGGAGTAATTGAAATTTCTCATCATTGAACTTCATATTGTTTTTTGTGCCCCATATAAAGATTTTTTTTTTATATTTTATTTAAGACACTGGTATATGTACATGTTACATACATTGAAGCATTCGTAACATATGAATGCTTATAGATTAAAAAAGTGAACATAAATAAGCCAATAAAGGTAACTCCACCACATTATGGTTAATACTAAATTCATAATTTTGGCACAACATCAAAGTGCCAATACTATATGCTTCTAATAACATAAACAGACCCCCTAGACAACACAAGAATACACAAAAAACCTGAAAGATACATATCTAAACTGCCACATATGAACAGGCAATAATACAATGGCATAATAGACTAACACCACTTAATATGTCCACTCTCTTAACATAGCAATAGCATAAACTCCCCCCGAAATTCGTTAATTAAACCAACAAATTATATAATACATAAAATCCCCTACCTCCAAAGCAGCGATACACTTAATTGTACCTTCCTATTCGTTAATATCATTTATGCCTATGTATATAAAAAACTCTGACAACTATTCAAATTTATAAATATAATAGCCCTATATATCACAGCCCAACTATATAACTTATCATATAATATCTATGAGACATAAACTGTAGTACATCTACATTCCATAAACATTCATAATAATTATAACGTATAAACAACTTAATACATAAGTATCTCACATATTTCATCAATGAAGCCAAGACTTACTTCCACAACATGTATTCTATCATTCACTTGGACTGCTATATCCACATTACTGACAAAAGCACGAGAACCTAACCACCCACTGCTGTATCCCTTGTACAATGTGGCAGTTATCCTTGACTGGTACTACCCGGCCTATACATTTACTATGTCACAGAAACTTAGAAGACTTAAAGGTATTACACACTCGTTGTGGGGGAATGTACCAGTAAATGTGGACTGTAAATTATGCTACTTAGCTTGTTGATGCATCCACGACTCCCCAGCCATCTCAGAAGTCGTTGGTTGATGCCTTCGTTCACATTCCCCACAGGGCTGTATGGGTGTATAAAATTATGTAAGTATATTATATTGCCCCAAAGGAGCGTATGCCATATAATCAGTTATTGAATGGACTGAACGGCGGTTTACTCACGGTGTTTGGGAGGATCACCCACATATCACCGGTGAATGATAAATCTGCCTAAAACAAATTATGCTTTCCTAACTGCGCAGCTGGTGGCATCTAGGTTTAAGCAGACTTACCTGGGTATTTGTATCGGACCCTTAATTCACACCCGGAGATCGCTGTCTTGATTGAAAAACGTTGCTGAAGAGTCATGCCTTGTTAGACAAAGTACACTTGATTGTCTCTTTATGTTCAACAATTTCAGTCTTTTTGCAGTAGTAAGAAGCTGCGCACACTTCTGAATATACCGCGATTTTATGATTAACACTAAACACGCTGGAACAGAGTTCTTATCCGATTTCCCGATGTTAGTGGAGATTGAATAGGAGATCGTAGACGCACGATGAAGGTCCCTTTGTTAGGTTAAATCCCCTCGCGCCGTATGACCCGTCTCTTTCGTTTATAAGTTCAATCTGCCGCCCTCGTGCGCCCACGGCTTCAGCGGGGCTTGGCATCGCTGACCTCAGCACAATTCTACACTTGCTAAACACTGCAACAATTTGCAATTCAAATGTTTGTGTTCTCTTAATACTTCGATCACTGGAGCACATGATTGGAGGTTCAAGCGTAGAAACTAATACAGCAGTTTCCTTTAACTTTCTTGCCATGGCAGAGTCACATTTCATCAAATGTCTCAAACACATATACTCGTTGCTACTTGGTCAGACAACACGTGACATACTGTGGTCCGTTCATCTGTTATTAGTTAAGTTGTTGTCAAAGCCAGAGACGCAGTCTGGCCCTTTCTAATGGCAGAAAGGGTTGGGCCCTTGAAAGGGAAGAAAGGGCTGATATCTCCCCCTCTCTTGGAGAATTTTCTCCACACTGGGGGGCAGCAAAGGTTCACTGTAAGTGAACTACTCATTGCTTAACAATAATTTTATTTTCTCACTCGCCATCACGGCTGCTTGTCTTTTCTGAACAGCTTCAGTCTGTGTGGTTTCTGGAGAATCACTAATTTTATTTTTGTTTTCAACACTGTGTAATTCTAACAACACTAATTTATCTATTGTCTGCTTATTCACTACACCTTTGCTCAAAACATCAACTGTCCTGATGATTCCATTTGCATACATATATGGTCACAATTTTTCCAAGAGGCCATTGGGACCTCGGACCATCATTGTTAATAATCACTATGTCACCAGGTCTTAAGGACTTATAATTTTCTGGAACACCAGCTCCATAGAAGTGTTCTCTCAATGAGGTGCGATAGTATTCTCGCCAAATTTTCTCCCAGCGTTCAATCATTTTATTAAGGTGTTTGAATTTACGTCTGAGTTGCTCAGGTTCGAAATAAGTAGGATCCTCTATGATTTCTTTATCATTCATGGGAGGAACAGGTTCGAACCTTCTGCCATGTAGTAAATGAGATGGACTTCACACTTCTAAATTGTCCAGATCATCGGTAACATACGTTAAAGGTCTGTTGTTGACTCTATTTTCTATTTCAGTTATGACTGTACTAAATTCTTCTAAGTCGATTCTCTGACGATGAAGAGTCTTCCTTAAACAACGTTTTACAATGCCTATCATTCTTTCGTAAAATCCGCCGTGCCATGAGGATTTAGGAGGAATGAATCTCCAACGACAATTACGTTGATTCAGCATCTGTTGTACTTCTGGCTGCTCAAAAATCTTGTCTATGTAAGCAGCACCAGCAACGAAATTCGTTGCATTGTCTGATATCATCAGTCTGGGACATGCCCTTCTGGCTGCAAACCTTCTAAATAATTTAATAAAGGTTTCAGCAGACATATCTGTGGCTACTTCTAGATGTACTGCTCGAGTCGTAGCACAGGTGAACAAACAGATGTACACCTTGATAGGAACTTTGTCAACTGTTTTAGTTAAAATTATTAACAAAAAAAGGGACAATACCGTGACTGGAACAATACACACACAACCCGCACATATAAAAAGAGAGGAGCTTACGACGACGTTTCGGTCCGACTTGGACCATTTACAAAGTCACACTAACACACAGGACAGGTGGAAGGGGTATTTATAGGCAGGCAGACAGGGGAGGGCACAAGAAAGTGGGGTAATAATGGAGGTAGTAGTGGAAGTGGTAGTAGTAGTAGTAGTGGAGTCAGTCATATTCTAGGAAAGGAGCACTGCAATGAAGCTGGCGGCCCGCATGGGTTAGGACAAGAACACAGAGGGGGGAAAAGGCAAATAAAATAAAGAAGGAGAAATACAAGGCAAAAGAAAAGAAAACCCAGAGGAGAAAGAGGAGAAGGGGGAAGAGATAAAAGGGGAAGGGATCAGGTTAAGTCACGGGTGTTCTGAAGTTTGGAGCATTTAACAATGTAATGGAGAGAAAGCATCAACAGAGACAAAGCCAGGGCTAAGATTCATACAGGAAAAGTTGTGTATAAGGGAGGATTCAACCAGACGGCGACTGTACTCAAGGTCACTGAGATGTTACTTGTACTCAAGGTGACTGAGATGTTACCTGTACTCAAGGTCACTGAGATATTACCTGTACTCTAGGTCACTGAGATGTTACCTGTACTTAAGGTCACAGAGATGTTACCTGTACTCAAAGTCACTGAGATGTTACCTGTACTCAAGGTCAAATCGGAACTAGTTTTTCTCTGGTATTGCAATGTTTTTCTTTATTTTTCAGGTTTTTTGTTTTTGCATTGTTGAAGATGAATAAATGTAGGATGTGTTGCCTGTACTCAAAGTGGTATTTGAGTTTATGTTTCCTCAGTATTACTACAATTATTTATTTAATCATTAATAAAGTTGAGTAGTATTCTCCTGTTCGGTTTATGGCCCTTAAACGTTCTCATTGCTAAACATTAGTCACTGGTCATGCAGTAGTGACGTCACTGGTCATGCAGTAGTGACGTCACTGGTCATGCAGTAGTGACGTAACTGGTCATGCAGTAGTGACGTAACTGGAGTTTACTCCCCCCTTCCCCCCGCCCTTGGATTTCATGGGGGTGACACCAAAGATGCCGCCCCAGGTGACACCAACGCTAGCAACGCCACCGATGGTGGTGGAGGGGGTTGGATTAGGGATGGTGGTGGAGGGGGTTGGATTAGGGATGGTGGTGGAGGGGGTTGGATGGGGGTCGCACATGAAGGGCTTGACACACAAGATACGACTTCCACACTACAGTGACCACTGCCTCAGTACTACAGTGACCACTGCCTCAGTACTACAGTGACCACTGCCTCAGTACTACAGTGACCACTGCCTCAGTACTACAGTGACCACTGCCTCAGTACTACAGTGACCACTGCCTCAGTACTACAGTAACCACTGCCTCAGTACTACAGTGACCACTGCCTTAGTACTATCAGCAGTATTAATTATATTATATCATACGAGTGATGGAGACTCGAGGACAAACTTGTGACAGCCTCCCAGGAAGACAGGTAAACTCTCCAGGCTCTACATCACTACTACAACATGCCAGGAATACAGGTAAACTCTCCAGGCTCTACATCACTACTACAACATGCCAGGAAGACAGGTAAACTCTCCAGGCTCTACATCACTACTACAACATGCCAGTAAGACAGGTAAACTCTCCAGGCTCTACATCACTACTACAACATGCCAGGAAGACAGGTAAACTCTCCAGGCTCTACATCACTACTACAACATGCCAGGAATACAGGTAAACTCTCCAGGCTCTACATCACTACTACAACTGCCAGGAAGACAGGTAAACTCTCCAGGCTCTACATCACTACTACAACATGCCAGGAAGACAGGTAAACTCTCCAGGCTCTACATCACTACTACAACATGCCAGGAATACAGGTAAACTCTCCAGGCTCTACATCACTACTACAACATGCCAGGAATACAGGTAAACTCTCCAGGCTCTACATCACTACTACAACATGCCAGGAAGACAGGTAAACTCTCCAGGCTCTACATCACTACTACAACATGCCAGGAAGACAGGTAAACTCTCCAGGCTCTACATCACTACTACAACATGCCAGGAATACAGGTAAACTCTCCAGGCTCTACATCACTACTACAACATGCCAGGAAGACAGGTAAACTCTCCAGGCTCTACATCACTACTACAACATGCCAGGAATACAGGTAAACTCTCCAGGCTCTACATCACTACTACAACATGCCAGGAAGACAGGTAAACTCTCCAGGCTCTACATCACTACTACATCATCCCAGGAATACAGGTAAACTCTCCAGGCTCTACATCACTACTACAACATGCCAGGAATACAGGTAAACTCTCCAGGCTCTACATCACTACTACAACATGCCAGGAAGACAGGTAAACTCTCCAGGCTCTACATCACTACTACAACATGCCAGGAATACAGGTAAACTCTCCAGGCTCTACATCACTACTACAACATGCCAGGAAGACAGGTAAACTCTCCAGGCTCTACATCACTACTACAACATGCCAGGAATACAGGTAAACTCTCCAGGCTCTACATCACTACTACATCATCCCAGGAATACAGGTAAACTCTCCAGGCTCTACATCACTACTACAACATGCCAGGAATACAGGTAAACTCTCCAGGCTCTACATCACTACTACATCATCCAGGAATACAGGTAAACTCTCCAGGCTCTACATCACTACTACAACATGCCAGTATATATTTATGTTTAGTTGTGTGTGTGTGTGTGTGTGTACTCGCCTAATTTTGGTTGCAGGGGTCGAGTCATAGCTCCTGGCCCCCGCCACTTCACTGGTCGCAACTAGATCACTCTCTCCCTGCTCCATGAGCTTTATCATACCTCTTCTTAAAGCTATGCATAGTTCCTACTTCCACTATATCACTTTCCAGACTATTCCACTTCCTGAAAACGCTATGACTGAAAAAGTACTTCCTAACATCCCTGTGACTCATTTGAAATTTTACCTTCTTTTTGTGACCCCTTGTTGCTGTGTCCTGAATCTGGCACATCCTGTCTTTGTTCACCTTGTTGATTCCTCTCAGTATTTTATATGTCGTTATCATATCTCCTATTTTAGTGTCGTCAAGTCGATTTCTCCTAACCTTTCCTCGTAGCACATGCCCCTAAGCTCTGGGACTAGTCTCGTTGTAAACCTTTGTACTTCCTCTAATTTTCTAACGTGCTTGGCCAGGTGTGGGTTCCAAACTGGTGCTGCATATTCTAATATGAGCCTGACGTACACGGCGTACAGAGTCTTGAATGAATACTTACTGAGATGTCAGAATGCTATTCTTAGGTTTGCTAGGTGCCCATATGTTGCAGCAGTTATTTATTTGATGTGCGTCTCAGGAGATGTGCTCGGTAGTATACTCATCCCAAGATCCTTTTCCTTGAGTGAGGTTTGTAGTCTTTGACCTACTAGACTGTACTCTGTCTGCGGTCTTCTTTGCCCTTCCCCAATATTTATGACTTTGGACTTAGTGGGGTTGAACTCCAAGAGAGAGTTTCTGGACAAGGCCTGTAGCCTGTCCAGATCCCTTTGTAGTCCTACCTGGTCCTCCACTGATTGAATTCTCTTCATTAACTTCACATCATCTGCAAACTTCTGAATCTATTCCATCTGTCAAGTCCCAATATAACTCGGTTTTAAGTGAGCCGCTAACCAGACTGAGAGTCGAAGACCTACATAATTTTTTTATGAGAGAGACACAGAATTTGGTAGACTCAAACCTATCTGACATTATCCTGACGCCAAATGACTTCGAAAAGGTGTTAATGACATGCCCATGCACTCTGCCCCAGGCCCAGACTCATGGAACTCCGTGTTCATCAAGAACTGCAAAAAAATCCTATCATGTGCTTTTAACACCCTATGGAGAGGAAGCATGGACACATGTGTCGCCCCAAACTCAACATAGCCCCACTCCATAAAGGGGGCAGTAAAGCAATAGCAAAGAACTATAGACCGATAGCGCTAACATCCCATATCATTAAAATCTTTGAAAGGGTTCTAAGAAGCAAGATCGCCACCCATCTAGATACCCATCAGTTACACAACCCAGGGCAGCATGGGTTTAGAGCAGGTCGCTCCTGTCTGTCCCAGCTACTGGACCACTACGATAAGGTCCTGGATAATAATAATAATAATAATAATAATAATAATATTTTTTTATAATAATAATAATATTTTTATTTGGACATGATACAAAGAATTACATTTGGTTATTGAGATTACATGAGGTGTACATGCCAAAAGCCCCTAGTATGCAGAATGCAGATGTCAGTGGTCACGTGTGGTCATACCTGTCCTAATCTGTCTGTGAATTAGCGTGGGGAGTTACCGAACACATGGCTAGCTGCAGTGTTTTAGAATCTCAAGTTAAAGTGCTGAAGAAGGAGGTTTTACTTCTTCAGGAGGAAAATAGGAGGCTGAAGCGTCGCCTAGGAGGGTTTTGGAGTGAGTGTGAGATGGTTGGTGCTGGTGAAGAGGAAATGGTTACTAACAGTGAGAGTGGCAGCAAGGAAGATTAATAGAGAAGATGTGAATGTAGGAAATCGATTCTCTGTTCTCCAGGACGAGTGTACTTCAGTGGTTAGTGAGGTTAAAGGTACCACTGACTTCCCTGCTAATCAAGGTAAGAATATTCTGATTGTGGGAGACTCTCAGGTAAGATATATGGATCGTGCTTTTTGTAACAGAGATAGGAAGGTCAGACAGAGGGTGTGCCTCCCAGGAACTGGTGTTGGTGACATAGTCAGCAGGTTGGATAATATTATGTCAGGTAATGGGAACAAGCCCATTATCTGTCTTAGTGCTGGTGGAAATGACATTGGGAAGGGCAGAAGACAGGAGCTACTAGATAAGCACAGGTCAGCCATAGAAGTAGTTAGGTCTAAGGGAGGGATCCCAATCATATGTAGCATTTTGCCTAGAAAGAGAGTGAGCAATGAATGGATGTCTAGGGCAATTGGTATAAATTGCTGGCTAGACAGCTACTGCAA